>CAKAKR010058764.1:2586-68966 GCA_916700685.1 Adelosebastes latens
TAACTTAAAAACACGCAAACAAACAAACAGGTGGAAAAATAACCATCTTGCTGCAGCTAAATAATACAGACACAAGATGAAGTAGCTCCTCTGACTATTCCTCAACAGAAAGAGAGAGAAACCTGAACAACAACACAGTTTTACTCAGTCGTATTTGACATCTTTTCTCCCCAAAAAAACAGCCTGTTTACATCAGCTGACTGTGGATCACATTGATTTAGCAGGTGAGAAGAGGACACCTGTACAGGAATGACACTCACACAACACAGCCAGCCATGAAACATTAATGCTGTTTGCTGTGTAACTCAACACCGGCTGCATTCACAGTGGATACCTGAGTTCAAAAGCTCATTACAGGAGCAGGAGAATCAGGACAGGTAAAGGCATGCACTTCAGACTTCTTCTACAGTATGTGGCTGTAAATAACTTTGCCTGACAAGAGCTGACAATAACAACAACAACAACACGTGGATACAATATGTTTTTTTACAAGGAATGACTGCTGCCAGCACTGCAGGTTTCTGCAAGATTGTGAAACCAGATATTGAAAACATGTTATTAAACAGTGACTGGCTTATTGGCTGAGGTTGCACAAACTGTGATTTTAAGAGTTAGGGTGGGTCTACTGTTGGTCTCTATGGTGAGGACACAACAGTGAAGCACAGCAGAGTTTACTTCTTTCACTTTAGTCAAGTCAAGTCAAGTCAAATTTATTTCTATAGCACATTTAAAACAACATGAGCTGACCAAAGTGCTTTACAGACATACAGGCAGAATAAAAACAGGTCAACAGAGGAGACAACAAAATCTCACACATCCACAGACAGAGACCAAGATAAACAGAATACAATGACAATTACAAGGAAGAAAAAAACTAATTGTGTTGGTTTTTTTACTGGTAATCCCCTAGTAAACCTAGCAGAGACCTCTGGTTGCCCTGCTGCTGCTAGAGAGAAACCCAACCCTGATAACCAGCAGCACATGTCAATCACAGACACACATGGTCCAACAACACCAGACATGATACTGTCATGTTATACTTTAACAGGTGAGATAAAGCTACAGCTGTAAACCAGACTATAAGAGTTGTCTTTCTTTCTTTCTGTCTTACCGTGGGACGGGTCCTCTCTCCGGTTGGACGGTATAAAGACGCTCAGCAGCAGCAGGTTTAACCTCAAACACACACTCGGTATGTCCTCTCAGGAAGAAATAACAGAGTCACAGCAGCATAATATCCCCTCCTTTCATAAGAGAGTACGCGTACGTGTAACCTTACCGAGCTACTTCACTGGTCTGCAACGCAAACACACACTCAGACACACACACACAGACACATACTGTAGGTGAAACCAGCGCACTAATCCTCACTGAACGCTCCTCCCACTGACACACTACATACAGGCCCACATCCACTGGAGGAGCACTAGTTTAGTTTCCCTCATGATAAGTGATAAATGGCTTATATATGCATGTGTAAAAAAACACAAGTATAACTCACTATAAAGTGTCCATTTAATTTAACTTGAATCATTGTTATTGACATTATTATCATGACCATCATCATCATCATCATCTTTATTATTATTCATATTATTAATATATATGTGTATGTGTATATACTGTATTATATATATATTTTACTCATTTCTTTTCTTTTTGTTTGTTTTTGCTCCCCCTATGCTCTACACATAAAAGGAAGGATGTCTGTATGTGTTTAAGAGTACATATATGTCATATATGACCATCTAGCCTCATTCAATGCCAAACACACACCCATTATCCACACACACACACACACACACACACTTCAACCTGCTTTTATCCCCTTGTGCTGTTTTAGTTTTGTTTTGTTTTGTTTTTGTACTTTGTTATTTGTCTTTCTCTGTATAATATATTTTGGTCTTTTTTATATATATCCCTGCACATGTCTTCACTTGTTTTGTAATCACTTTATAACACAATAAAAAAAATAAAAAATTGAATGCGAACTTGTTTGGTCTCCATAAAGTACTTCTTCTCTGCATAAAAACAACACTTTCCAGGTTCCAGTTATAATATGAGAACAAGAATTGCATAATCTTATTTTTGCATTACATCCTATACTGATTTTGAGGCAGTTAAAAAGTCGTCATATTTGGTTACTTTTATCAAGACAATATCAAAATAACATATAAGATTAGAGAAGTCACATCTCAACAGTATGTCGCCACCTGTTGGACAAAAACGTGAGGTGCAAGGACAGGATGGATAAGAGCTATGTGACAAATTCAAGTCTCATTTGTTGGAAAAGAAGGGAAGAAAATGTCATCACTCGACTGAGAAAAGGACATTCAGGTCTTAACCATACATTATATAGAATAGGCAAGCACCCAACTGGGAAATTCACATATTGTAATCAACCAGAAACTGTCGAACATGTACTGATACACTGCAGGAATTACAGTATCCAGAGGAATCACCTTTTACAGTCACTAAGGATGGACTTTTCATTGTCAGGTCTATTGGGGAATACAGCAGATAACATATACTGTGAAATTATTCAGCTTTTAAGATAAACTGATTTAGTTAAACGAATCTGGAGTTTTCCTCATTATTATTATTATTTATTATTTATTATTTATTTATTATTTATTTATTATTTATTCATTATTTTTTTATTTTTTTATTTTTTTATTTTTTATTTTGTTTCTGTACAATCTGTTGCTCCACACTCCAGTCCAGATGGTGGCGGTAATGCACCTCTAAGATGGTTTGCCAACCGCCAATAAACACCAAAGAAGAAGAAGAAGAAGAAGAAGAAGAAGAAGAAGAAGAAGAAGTCTCATTTGTTTCTGTTTCTGTGGCTGGTGGGCGGTGCTTGGTATTTCCTCATCTGATCTCAACATGGCTGCCGGGTCACAAACTTTCTCATTTTACAGCTAAACAGTACAGTACAAGATGTTTCTGAAAACATTTGAGGAGAGAAATAGGCATTACAGTAACAGAATATTGATTCATATTTGATCAGAGCTGCCTAGTTTGACTGTTTGATCGGAGTTTGTGAGTGATTGACAGCTGCTCAGAGACGTCAGGCTCCAGCTCGGCTCTGATTGGTTGTTTTCCTCCGGTCTGTGAAATCCTGCAAATGCCGTTAGGAACACTGAAGGACACAGAGGCACATGACTTTTTTCAGATTACCTGTCTCATGCACTATACTGTCAGGATATAGTGACTGTTTTTTTTAATCAGATTTGCTCCAATTCTACCCACTGCAGCTTTAAGTCACTATCGATAGCCAAATGAGGTAACACAGTGGTGATTGAGCCTATGGCCTATTGATGAAAGTATTGCAATATTTATATATTTGCAGTATTAAGAAATGTGTGTCTGTGTTCACGTTCCCCGAAAAAAATGCTGGTGTTTTGGCCTAAAATGGAACTATGCACACAAATCTGAAAACTTGAAGCTCATGTATATATAAATAGAAATTTTCTATTCTATTTCTATTCTCATATATCAACAAAAAGACTCCAGACTGATAAACTCTGAGCACAAATCCATTGTTTTCAATCAAATAGAAATTCTAAATCAACCAGGACTGAAATCATAAGGATTGTCACATTTGTCTCTGTGTTGTATATGAGACAAGCATCTCTTATTCCCAGTCCAGTTAATCCAGAAATCAAGACTCTCTTATTTTGGCTCATTTTGTCCATGTTGACATTTAATATGTTTATTTTCCCCCACATTATACCTTTTATACTGTATAGGATCTTTAAATCCACCTAGTGTTGCTGTCAGCAGTTCCAGTGGGATCATGATCATTGTGATTTCCAGCATGAAATTTATGAAAAAGGCAGAAACTGCTTTTATGGTTGATTGAAGGATATATTTATCTCAAGTCATAATTGAAGCAATTAGAAGCAAATTGATCTAAAATACACTATTATTCTGGGGTGATTTGGCTACTAAATTGAAAACCTTGGCCTTGATTCGAATGAAAGAGACATTTATTTTTGACTTAATGTTTGTTTACAGGCTATAAAATGACCAGGACTGTAGCAACATCTAGTGGAAAAGCAGTTTAATTGCAATTTCAGAGTTGTGTCTCCATCCATTCAGAGAAGGTATTTATGACTTTAAAAAGATGACCAGTGATGGAAGAAGTATTTAGACATTTAACTTTAGTAAAATTAGCAATAACACAGTGTAGAAATACTCTGTTACAAGTAAAAGTCCTGCATTAATGTTACAAACGTAAAGTTATCATATAAATCTAGTAGAGTAAAATGTACAATATTTCCCACTGAGATGCAGTGGAGTGAAAGTATAAAGTAGCATAAACTGGAAATACTCAAACAAAGTACAAGTACCTCAAAATTGCACTACTGTACTTGAGTAAATACTAATACTTAGCTACTTTACTTTTTGTGGTCTGTCATATTTTTGTTAAATCTTACTGACCCGTCCTTTATAATGTTTTGTTTGATCACCTTTATTCACTGCTGTAACATCGGTTTGGTTCAAATAATCGACCTAATACAAATTTGATCACCAAAAACAAATACTATGTTGATTGGCTTTTTGTCCATTTTGAATAAACAGAACGAACATTCACAAAAACCCTCCCTCCCATCCCCAATATCACATCATTCTGCTATAAAGAACAAACATAGGCCTACAGGTGCTACATACGATATCCAGAGCATTAATATAGCAGCAAACAACTACTGTCTATGTAAAGATATAGAGGAGTAACATCTACCTGAGCAGATAATGAAGTCTCTCTCTCTCTCTCTCTCTCTCTCTCTCTCTCTCTCTGTGTGTGTGTTGTAATCTGAGCTTCTCTGTGCTTTGTTTACATGGGACAGCTGCACCTGCCTTATAGTGCATGTCCGTGCATGTGAGCGTGCCCCACTGGCTAGCTCAGGGCTGCAGCTCTGTACTGCTCTCATGTAGCCTAGCGGTTACTGTCCGTGAAAAGTCGTAATATTACGAGAATAAAGTGACAACGTTACGAGAAAAAGTCATTACATAATGAGAATAAAGTTATAAGTTTACGATAAAAAAGTCGTAATATTATGAGAATAAAGTTATAACTTTATGATAAAAAAAGTCGTAATGTTACGAGAATAAGGTCACAACGTTACAAGAAAAAGTCGGATTATTACCAGAATAAAGTCACAACGTTACGAGAAAAAAAGTTGTAATATTACGAGAATAAAGTTATAACTTTACGAGAAAATAACACGTCAAATTACTACTATACATATATATATATACTAATATTATGACTTTATTCTCATAAACCTATGACTTCTTTCTCCGAAACTTCTGACTTTATTCTCGAAATCTCAGATTTCTTTGTTTTTCCTCAATGTGTCCTTAATACTCCGTCGTACCATAGACCTACAACAATGATAAATAAAAATGAAAATGTAAACAAAAAAACAGTTATTCATTTCCACTAATTTAAAAAAAAAAAATCCAAGGGGAGCCACTGGAGAGGAGCTAAAGACCCCTGGGCTACACCATAGATATAATACACATGATAAAATGATATAAAAGAGGGTTGACCCTGCTGTGACTGTGCAGCCTACAGTGTGTGTCGGTGGTGGTCCTGACTCCTGACGGTGAGTGGCACCACTACACCTCCGCCCACTGCTGTGCTCTGTGGGCAGGACACACTGAAACCTCCAGTAGTCTGCTGGACCAGCACAGTAACCATGTTTTATCGACCGGGTTAGACAGATGAACTAGCTAACTTTCAAGTAAAAGTAAAGTAAAGTGTATTTTATTTAACTATTTATCTCTATATGGTGTTAAATCCTGATGGCTGAAGCCCGCCGTGAAGAGGAGGACGAGGGGAGCAGAGAGCTGCTGGACGTCCGGACCAGGAACCTGCAGGCAACAACAGGTACATGTTTGTGGGTTTGTTTGTTTGTTTGGGAATGTAACAGGCTGTTTCCTGACTCATCTAACGGAGACTTAACATGGGTTGTCAGTTCAGCATTGTGTCGTCGAAATGGAGCAAATCCTTTAGACTTTTTAGAGCTAAGTGACAGATTTAATACCCCATGGTTTTGTGTTTGACAGTGAGGAGAGTTTTAAAAGAAGAACAGGCTAAACCAGTGGTTTGCATGTTTTCACCAATTTACTACAAATCATTCACTTTTTACATTATAGCTGATCATTTAACAGATGTGGGTGTATTTTTCCTTTGGAAGGAAGCCATTGTTTTTCATTAATTTATGTAGGAAATGAATAGAATAGAAAGCTTTATTGTCATTGCATTAAATACAACGAGATTCACAGTTTGCCACTTCTGGTCAGTGCTTTAAAACAAATACTTGACAAGACTAAACGAGGCAGATAAAACATATAACAGGTAAAAACACACACAGTTATAAAGCAAATAAAACAGGTAAAGTAGATGTAATAAATAAATATAAACAGAAGTGTTACACTAGAAGTATAAAATATAAAAATAGATGTAATTTAAACAGAGGTAATTGCACTTGTAAAATAGGTAGGGTAGATGTAATAAATGAAATGTAAACAAAGGTAGTTGCACTTGAGGTGTATATTGCATCAAGGATATATTGCACAGACAAATGTATTTCACATTCAGTGTATGATAGATAGATAGATAGATAGATAGATAGAATCTCTATATAAATGTGGATACCAACTACTTTACACTACATAGGACCTTTAAAAACAGAGTTTACAAAGGGCTTTGACAGACAAAGCAAAGCAAAAGCAGAATATAAGGCAATATAACAACAGAAAGCAAAAAAAAAACGCAAGACAAAACTAAGGTGAAATTTAAACACAGATAAAACAGTACAATAGATAAAAACAATAAAATTAAAGGGATAAAAAGACAACATCACTTAAAAGGAAGTCAATACAAATGTAGTGGTAATTAGATAGAAGAAATAAAAAACACAATAAAATAGAGTTAAAGATATATCTCTGCTGTGCAAATTGAAAGTACTGTATGTGTTGTGCAAATTGCAGTAGCACTCTTGAAACTTGTGTAATCCACCACAGTGACATCTGCATTCATTTTTGTCAACGTCACATTATTGTTGTGTGCTAATGGAATGGCAAGTGTCTGCTATTTCATTTCCATGATGTCATGCAGAAATTAATGGAAACAAATGGAGGTCTGGAACAGGAGGAAAAACACAACAAACATTCATTGTATGCTGCACAGCAAAAGTGTAAAGTCTGCACAATTTGTAGATAAGGCACTAACAACAAAATACTTCTCCATTACTTTTTTTGTTATCAGACGCTGTTGACACCTGACACACAGCTGCCTACAGTATCTTGTCAAATATGCCTGTGTACATTTTTTTTTTTTAAAAGATTGATCTCCTGACATGGATGAATATATTGTATTGATCAATTTGCTTTAACCGATCCTCACATTTAAATATCTGTACTGATATGTTACTAGCTGTGCATTGATACCTCTGGTACTCCTTCAGTTGCTATGAGACACAAAACTCTAATGAAGCAGTAAGGCTGGTTGTCATGCTTTGGTCTTCTTGGTTTTTAAAACAAAAATGCGACAACGTTACTCGCTCCCGTCCCGTTATTTTTGGGTTTTCCTATCACTGAAAAATCATCAGAGCGCCATGAAGTGTCATTAAATTACAATGATGTGCCTGTAACAGTTGAGAGTAACAAGTGAAAACCTGTCTGTCACCTTATACAGTAACTTACCTTCCCACCCAGTGGTTATAGAAACGTTGGCCCACACCTCAGAGCAACATGTGCTATAGGAAACAACTCTCTTGTTCCTTGTAGTTCTGGCTTGCTTACAGATTTGTAGTGTCAGTATTCAGCCTGTGATTGTAATGAACAAACCTTACCTTGCATTTTCAGTCAGCTGCCGAGTTTTCCCTCTATGTCTTCGTTTTTCTCAGCAACACCTGCTGTGCAAACCCCTTATTTCTTGAACCCCCCTCTGTGCCCTGCCCTGCTATCTGCAGCCGGTCTAACCCCAGCCACACCCTGACCCCAACAGCTGTCTGGATTGGGATTTCTGCGTCATGAACAAGCACTACTTGTCTGTACGTGATGCAGTATTCCATCCTTTCAGAATAATGTATGACAGTCATACGATACACTTCACCATCTCTGGCCTCAACATTATGGATCCACGTCAGATGCCATTTCAGGTAGTTTCCACTGTGAATCACACGTCTGATCTGACACCATCTAATCATCTCTGGCTGAAGCATGCTGACATTGTGTTAGTCACTCATAATGACACCCATAATCTGTCTTGTTTTTCAAGTGAGGTCAAATCTGTTTGGCACAATCCTCCGTTTACAACAACAAAAAATTTTGTATTTATCCCCGCGTGTGTTGAATATGACACACTTATCGTCGATGTGAATCAGCAAACTTGCCCATGCCTGTTGGAAAAAAGCCACTTTAGCTGAAGTTGGAGAGAGACTATAAACCCTTTATCGGTCCTTTTTCATCTGCCTCTGACTTCACTAGTATGAAGTTCGAAGACACTCAGAGGCGGATTGTTTTTCTTTCCCTCCCTTTGTTGCCAGCCGGCTTACCAGCTGCTCTGTGACTGCTGCCGCTGTGCTGAGTAATGTCAGCATGTGTTCAAGTGAGAGCGTCGGCTGTGAAGGGAATCCTTTCCTGCCGACCTCAGCAGCTTTCTCGTGTGTTTGTGGCGTCTTTTCACGTGTCAGTGGGCCACAAATACCAACGGGATGAGTATACTGATTGGAAATATAATTCAAAACCTTATAAAGTGTTTGTGTGTTTTACATTTTCTCAAATGTATTGCTCTCAGTTGAATGTTTTAAGGTTAAATAAGTTTTAACTTTAGTAAATTATACGCTAAGTTAATAATTTTTCCAGGACTACTTAACGAGCGTGTTTAGCACAGTTTACACAGTCAGGAGGTTAGGCCATATCTCAACAACAAAATGAACAAACTTTGGTACAAACATCCTTGGTCCCCAGAGGATGAAGATTGATCACTTTGGTGATCTTATGACTTTTCATCTAGAGCCACGATCAGGTCAAAATTATTATTTAAATATCTGCAAAATCAGTAACATTCTCATCAGCCTCAGCTGTACTTTGTCTTTAATAAGAATAACTTTATTTATATAGGACCTTTAAAAACAGAGTTTTACAAAGGGCTTTGACAGACAAAGCAAAGCAAAAAGCAGAATATAAGGCACATATATAACAACAGAAAGCCAAACAAATGCAAGACAAAACTAAGGTGAAATTTAAACACAGATAAAACAGCACAATAGGTGAAAACAATAAAATTAAAGGAATACAAATCAAAAGAAAAAAAACATTAAAATCTATAAAAACAATAAAAAAAAGATGATAAAAAGACAACATTATTTAAAAGGAAGTCAATAAAAATGTAGTGGTAATTAGCAAATGTGAGTATGCTAACACGCTAAACTAAGGTGACTTTGGTAAACATTATACCTGCTAAGCATCAGCATGTTAACGATGTCATTGTGAGCATGTTAGCATGCTGATGTTAGCATTTAGCTCATCGCACTACTGTGCCAAAGTCCAGCCTCACAGAGCCGCTAGCTCGCATGGCTGGAGACTCTTCTTTTTTTTTCATGGAGACTAAATGGCATGGATGAGAGAGACAATGCATCATTTTATCATAATTTTCTCTGTTTAATTGGATATGTTGGACTCTTAATGGTTGTCACCGCCAATTTAGATTTTCTGCTGTAATGTTTGATTAATATTTTAGATAAGTAATGATAGATACCAGGACAAAATCTCTTTGAAACAGACTGATGTCAAAATGAGGCTCTATGAAACGTTCCTCAACTGGCCTACATTCACCTAATACAATCTGATATAACCAGTAAACTTGTGGTACTCTCACAGGCTATATCGGGATCAAATCTAAGGCTATTGCTTTTCTACATACCAGCATGCTCTCCCAGTGTTATCTCCTTGCATCTCACTTCATAGCTGAGCTCATAATACACGACTTTATGTGGCTGCTTCTTCAGTTTAGTCTTCAGTTCATACTCTTTCTCAAATCTTTTTATTGATTTTACACCAGTATTGTGAACAATAAACAGTCTAAGATGTCCGAATAAACAGATCTCTGATTTGACAGACAGGACATATAAAAATTACCAGGAACCAAACTACAAACAACAATCTCTTCTATCGACTCCAACCCAACCCTCACATACACGATAACCCTCTCACCCACATTAAAAAATTCCTGCCCTGCTAGGTACATTCATCAATTATTAATGGAGAAAAAAAAGAATAAGAATAATAAGAATAAATATAAAATATTAACAAAATTAATTAATTAATTAAAAAAGATAATAATAAAAAAGATTATTATAATAATACAATTAATTAATTAATTAAAAAATTTAACAATAATAATTAAAAAATAATAAGTGTGCTTCCAGGTCTTGTGAAAATCAAAGGCTCTGCTGGGTTTATGCCCTATAATCAATACTAAAAGATGTATTTGAGACATCAATGTCTCAATGTTGCAGTCATTCCTACAGCTCAACCAACTAGTGAGCTATTATATTGTTATTTTTAACTCGCCAAATCTTTTATTTACCATATTTAATGTATCACCAAAGTGCATACTTTTCCCCCTGAAAGCAATACAAAGAGAGTAATAGTAATACTAGTTGCTGGCTTGACAGACTACCTGGTAGTTTTCATAATGATTTTTAAATTCTATTACTATTTTTAAATCACTACATGGCCTTTATATTAGATAACATATCTGAAATGCTTTTAAAATGTATAGACCAGGAGGTTAAAGGGTATCTTAAACTGTTGATCTTTTAAAATGTAAATTCAAAAGCTTGCTTATTTTTAACCTGGATTTAACCCACAGTGATTCTGTGATCATAAATAATCTCTTAATACTTTTTAGTTTTTATTATTAGTCATGTATTTTCTAGTTTAAATTATTTCAGCATCGTGCTTGTACAGTATAGTACTTGTGTGAGCAATAGTCTCCATTGATTCACAGTTCTAGTAGTAGTATTTTGTTTCAGTTTCATCACACTAACATGTGTGAAAGATGCTATGTATGTAAAGTTTGATTAGTTTATTGATCAGTTGAATTTTCAGCCAACAAATAGCTGTGACTTTATGACTTAGTGGAGGTACAATCACACCTGTTGAAGTTAATTATTCAAGTATTTTTAAACTTGTGCCAGTTAGTGGCACAGAACGGTTTCACCTTTTACTTTGTGGGAAAAAGACAGTGACGATGCAGTGTCGTGTGGCACAACCACCACTTCCTGAATGACCACATTCCAGTTCATCAGATTGGCCAGGTAAACACAGGAGTGCTGAGATATCACAGGGCCCTCCCTCTCTTTTCTGTTGTCTGTGGGTGTGTGTGACGGCCGGCAGCTTCAAGTTGTTCGTCACGCTCAGACACTCACTCGGAGGATCCTGGTGGGAATATTCTTTTGATGCTGACAATTTTTTATTTATTCCTTTAACTCCTCACAGGTAGGGGCATCATTGCAGAAATCACATGCATGAGTGAAAGTAAAGTTAACCAGACAACTGTGTATTTAGCATATATTTACAAGGAAATGGTGATGGTTGTGTGAAGTAACAGAGCTTAACACTTCTTTCTTGTTAAGTGAAAGTTCATGTTGTTAAAGTGTAACTTGAGGCAGTAGCTCTGTGACACTAACAGATAACAAGCAACAGGTGTGACAGGTGGATTATTTGACTGCCAACGAGGTCAGGGTTTCAGGCTGGAGGCAGTAACAACAATGCTGCCTTCAACCACTGCCTGCATTTATTTCTTCAGTATTCTTCTAAAGATGTTTACTCTCAAATATGAAGAAACTAATGAACTTTTATTAGATTAGATTGTTTGCATTACTGATGTTGCTCCTTAGACTAACTGTTAACTAATGGACTGTGGTGTGAAATCTGCTTTATGCCTCTTTACCGCTGGTTGTTTGAGTAAGACATGAAATCTAGGTCACTACCATAAAGATCCAGGAAATAATAGAACAAAGTGTATTGTGTGTGTCTGGAGCAGCACGTGGGAAAGTACCAGTTAATTGTTTATCCAGGGTTACATACTATATGATCATTATAAAATCTGTCATTTTAATACTGACTTTCCTCTGTATATCCCTTTCAACGGCCCTATTCCTGGCATTATTGTTATAGAGTCACATTAACACAATGCAGTATCTATTGACCGTCCTGCCTCCATTTTTAGGATAATGTCCAGTGCAGTTATGTTATGTTATGTTGCTAAATATTTGTTTTGTCCACTTGTTTTGTTGTTGTAGTTTGTGTGTTATCCAGTTAGAGTACAGCTATCATTTTGATCTCTCTCTCACTGAGCGAATGACATCTTTTCAACATCACCTCTATGCTTTAGCTCTGATATAGACCACAGGAATTATTGGCTACATATAGTTAGATATATAACTGTATAATTTTTGTCACACACAGATTCACAGATTGAAACAACGCCTAGACTAAGACTAGATGTCTACTAAACCTTTCAACCTTGAATAACCTTAATTTAAACTAAACGTCTACAGACAAATAATCGTATAATAAACATCAATTAAACATATTTTCAGCATCAAATTGCTCAGTTGGTAATGAAATGTAAAAATGTGGGAATGTATAGCATCGATCATCACGGATAAGTAATCGTCACTAATTTAGATGCGTTTCTTGAGACCGACTGGTTCATCGAGATGTAATCGCTGATCCTGCTGGTTAGGTTCTTGTTCTTGTATTTCTAGTTCATAAAGTCCAGTCTGTCAGTAGCAGGTTTAAATGAAACAATGACTATGACTCAAAGTGAGACTATGTCACTTTTGAAAGATGAAATGACACATTGCTCCTGATACAAATGAGAAATGACTTACTTGGTCTGGTAGCTTATGATGGTTAATAGTTAGTATTAGGGCTGTCCTCGACCGAAAAGAAGACATTTTTAGTTGAGCAACACTCGATTCTGTCGACTAATCGATTAGTTGATTTAATCGACAGATCTGAGAAACTGAGTTTCTCCACAAAGAATAACACAAAAGCACCACTTTGAATCTTGTGTTTACCAGAGATGTGCTTGTAAGTTTCTTGGAAAGAAGTCATTCAGCATGAAAAAAGCATAAAAAACGACTAATCGACCAAAGAAACCTTAGTAGACTAAGACCAAAACGATCGATGAGTCGACTAATCGACTAAGAGGGGGCAGCCCTACAAACCATTGATAGATAACATTGTTGTGCAACTGACATTACTGATTCAGTTTGCTGATTTAATGTCCTTTCTCCACTTCTGCTACTGTTACACTACATTTAGTCGTTTCTTTTTGCCATACCGTGGTAGCGATCTCTTTAATATTTCTGTATCTATGGGGTCATTGTGGGCAATGTAGCAAACCAATGAGAAGGACTGCTTTTTGGTAACAGTGGGTGTTAGTGTCATTTTTGCATCAATGTGATAAAGTGTCTTGATTTGTCAGGTATTTAATTCATGGGATTAGACAGAAACATACTTTCCCAGCTGTTTACTCTGTCCCTGAAAAGTTTCTCTATTAGATTTTCTATAAAGTTTACTGCATCACGATATTTATCAATATCGCACTACAGATACCTTGAAAGAGGATTTTATCCACAGAGCACACTCCTATAACAAACATAAATCTTCATGACATTTATATTGATGATTGCCAGGATGTTATCTTTGTTGCTACACATCACTTTTAAAACCTGCTCCTCTCTGTTTTCCTCTACAGATCATCCTGAAAGAACCAAGCCAGATCATTTACATTCAAGGTATGTCATTTTTCCTAAAGCTTTGTTTTTTTTTGTGCATTACTACCAAAAGTTGTGGCTCCACTAACAGTTAAGTTTCACCAAACGGTATCTGTTTGCTGGGAACAGGGCACTATCTCTTTAACAGTCAGATCTGCTGACGTGGTGAGGTTGTGAATGGACCAAAACAATGCACTGATCTATCCTCACTGACCAACAGGAGGGTCAACACGGGGACAAACACGTCATGCTGCTTTATTTAGTTGTTGTTTACAGATATTAAGGAAAGTATAACCTCCTCACTGACACTTGTTGACCTCATAGAGATCTGGAAACGTATCTAAAACACAGTTGGATCACACAGGAGTAAGATCTGTGTGTTTGCAGTTCAGCTAATCAATTAAATGAACCACGTGGTGTTGAGACGACGCCGAGGATTGTTGGTCTTTCCCCCAGATAGTTTGCATCACCCTCCTGCTGTCGGTCCTTAATGAGCAGGATGTGTGTTATTGATGCGCCTGCCTCCACTGTCAAGAGAATTTACTGTAGCTCTGGTAAAGAGACCGTCAGCACAATAGTTTAATCTCTACGCTTTTAAAAGCACAGCGACAGGGGATCTTACTATTGTAATGTTGCTGGTGTAAAGGGAAGATTTAAGGATTATAAAATAATCTTAACTCATTGAGAGGTAAACAGCCTGAGGATATGAAACTGTGTGGAGAGAAGGTGTCGTGTAGAAGAGTCATAGTGTTTGCCTGGAGGTGGTACCTCATGGGAACCATGCTTATGTAAGGTAGGTGGATTTCAACTGAGCACATGAACAGCACCTGCAGGGAAGTTATTCTTCTCTTATGTACTGCTGAAAGTCTTCATGTTTTACAATACTGGAAGTATATTTTGTGATATAAACCTTCAGTTTTCTTTAACCTATGTCAAATATTTTTGCCTAGAATAAGCAATTGTTTGTTGAATAGTTAGACAGAAGTGAACAAATATTTACCTGACTAAAGCCTTCTAGCTGTTCACTTAAATAAACCTCAACTATCTGAACTAGGACTTTGCAGCTTTGAGCTCTTCCCCCATTTATTAAGATATAAACTTCATTCAAGACATTTCTACCGTTCATCATGTATGTTCATTTGTTTGCTCCCTTAAAAAGTTTATTTCTACTTACTCTCTTTCTTCTACACTAAGTTATAAGTTATACTGCTCTTTTCTTACTAATCTGCTTTTATTAACATGTGCCATTTCTACTCTATGTTTACATGTCAGTGAGCAATAATTTGTCCCTTTAGCAGTTATACTGCAAACTAAAATGGACTATGTACTGTCGTGTACCTTACTGTATCATATTATGAATCTGTAAACGTTTTAAAATCTCAATTATAAAAGTCACTTTTTATATTATTTTTCCTGTTAGCTTATTCTATTCTATTACCCATCTCTGTTCAGCTCTTTTAAATCGTCTGTATTATAATTTTCCTCCGTTTTCCTTTAATCTATTTTTCAGTTAAAAGTTAACTAATTATAATAATTAACTACTAGTTAAATCATTTCTTTGCTTAACTTGGCATCAACAGTATAAAGTAGCAGCATGGATAGAGCATTATAGTATGACGTTGCTCAGGGGTGAGTTTCTTTTTAACAATTGAGTCACCACAAAGGTATGAACCCGCTCTAGTTTGTGTGGTCCCACGCCTTAATGATAAATGGACTTCCTGTTCTGCTCTCTTTTCAGCCAAGGGCCTCTGTCTTCTATTCGAGCTGCTATCAAACGAAGTAAGTTTGACAAAACTGAGCTTCAGTGACATTTTGAGAAAACCTAAAGGGGTCATTCCTTGAATAGAAAATGAAAGATTTAAATCAGAATCATATTATGATTTATATGGGAGAATTAGTAACTTTTTCAGGATGAAAAATAATTTTCCCTCAGAAAAGTGACAATGCAGTTATATTTTCTCATTTGACAAATGGAAGTGAAATCTTAATGTTTCCACTCATAAATGTAATAAAAAATGTCTGTAGAATATGATTATTTTTAGATGTAAAAAAAAGTGTTGAAGCAGGGAAATCTATGACACATAATTAATATGATGTTTCTTCCTTCAGCAAGAACAAACCCTCAGAGTGACCACACCAGAGAAAGAAGGTAATGTCAACAAAAACTCCAGAGTAGAGACCTTTATAATCACTGTTGATGTTACTTCTAAACCAGACATTTTGCTTCTCATTTATGGGGATTGAAATAGACGACTGTAGTTATCTCTTTTATTGCTTTACAAATGACCCTAATAAGAGCACTGTACTTTGCCAGCTAGGCAAAGAAAGAAATCAAGTTATCAAGGAGAAATAAATCATCTGTATTGTGGATTGGATGTTGATGTGTATTTTGGTGTCCAATAGATATGTGTGGTTTGTATTTCAGGCGACCAGAGATCACCATCGTCTCAGCAGAACCTCTGGCCAGTAACAACTGGTTCCCAGGAACCTCGGTGGTTTTCCCTCGTCCTCCTCAGTCAGGCTGGTCTGCAGGCGTCCAGACTGTTTCACAGGTAGGCCTCATCGGACTGACAGTGTGTGATTCCACTTGGTTGTTTTTTTTCATCATTGAACAATGCTTGGTTCTTCAGATTGGGCCAGTATGTAGATTAGGTGTTTTATGGTTCTGTGCTCTCCAAGAATAAAAAACACTGAATACAAACTGAGCAACAAGTCATGAGTTCTACGAGCGGTAGCCACAATTTCAAAGTTCCCCTTCTCTGAAAATTTTGAGCAGACGCCAAATGGAAAGTTATATAATTTATTTCCCAACATGGAGGTCTAAATATCGTTTAAAAGCCTTTCACCACACTGCCCAGAATAAAGTTTTGGTGGAGAAATGTGTTGGCCAAAAGTAGTAGAATTTAAATATATCAGAATCAGAAATACTTTATTGATCCCGCGGGGAAATTGGGACTTTACAGTTGCTCTTATATAAAAGCATAAAGGAATGTAAGAAATAGAAATAAAGGAGTATGTAACATGTCAATTATGTACATAATGCCACAATATATAACACAATATATGTAGAGAATAGAAATAAGAATAGAATTAAGAATAAGGAATATGTACATCAAACACATATAATATATAACCACAGTGTAAATAAGTAAATACAAAATGCTGAGAAGGGGGATCTATTAAGTGTGTGAAATATAAATGCAAGAATAGTATAAATAAGAATTTAAATAAGAATATTTCTTAAAATGTACAGTATAAATGCAGTATTAATAACAGAGTATTGCACATTTGGATTATACTCTTTCATTAATACTGGAGTCAGCCTAAAAAATACACACTGTGTGTATTTTTTAAATTGTAGAATGTAAACTCCCTTCATTTGTTAAAACCTTAAAATCTCGAGGACACAGTATCCTCACAGCCCTTTATATAAAACCAAATTGTATATATACATCACTCAATAAAATATCCTAACATACTTAGCAGGTACCATAAGCAGTGTAGGGGGAAAATAACGTGTGCGGCTGTGTGAACACCTCTCTTTTTCATGACTTAGCCCCCACCATCCTATGACCAGGTGATTCAAGAGAAGACCCAGGAAGAGCACATTGTCAAGCCCACTGCAGCCCCCCGCCGGACCACCTGCACCACCACAAGTGCCACGCAGACTGACCCTGTGAAGGAAGACATCTCCTCCACCACCACCGTCCCACAGTGCAGTGCTGCTCCACAGTCGGCAGTGAAAAGACCTGCAGGTGAGGCATACGAGAATCATCAGTGGTGATGTAAATGCGTCGGTTTTAAAGGTGCTATTGATAACATTGATAACATTCAGCCACTTGATGTCGCATTCTCCCTCCTTCGTTCCATTGCATTTACTTCATAACAAGTGGTTGCCAGGCACTTACTGTCAATCTCAGCCATTTATCCGTTATTTCCACACCAACTGACGACCCAGAGACGCCACGTGATGCCAACGTCTATTTGCTCACAAGCCTTGTAGAAGTGGGAACCAAACATCAGATATCTTCCACAGAGATAAACAAAACATTAATTTTGGACCCACCAACATTTTTAAAATGGTTAATTCATAATCAATCTTTTTCAGGAAAGCCATACTTTTATTCTGCACATTTCTAAAGGCTCTGTGGATGTATTTTTTATTTATTTTTTTGAATCTTTGTCTACATAGAAATGTTGTCAATAAGACCTTTCACTCTATTTCTGCTCCAGATGATGATTCTTTCATGATTATTACATTTCTTTCCAGGTAAAAAGCCACAAAAACCACCACGGCCATCAGTGCCGAAACCACTGGACGGAGAACCAGCCACTGAAACGGTTTCACCTGCTGATGAGAAGGTTGGAACAAATACTGCAGTATCCACAAACACTGAGGACCAAAGTGACAAGTCGCATGTAAAGCAATCCAACCAAGCAGATTCCACTCACACCTGCAACAGATCTGTCACCGTACACTGGGATATTCATACAAAACATATTTTTGCTACTGCTGAAACTACTCCCTCTTCACCAGACTCAGAACGCAGTCGACGCCCCGTTCCACGTCCTCGTACGAAACCCAGAAAGCAGGCAATCACAGAAGAGGTCAAAGTCCAAACTTTGGTCAAGCACAGTGAACATTGTGATGACATTCACTCTGATCCAGAGGAGGTCTCCTCGAATAAGTATTTAAAGGAATTATTGGAGGTCTTTAGTGCAGATAACGAGTGGGAGGAGAACGGCGACATCGTTAACCAATCAGACGAGGCCTTACAAGGTGAGGATGCTGGTGGCGAGATGACCTCCAACCACAGTCAACGCAATATCCGGGCCAGGATCCAGGCCTTTGAGACCGTGGGTAGCACCGAGGAGGGAAACGCGGTTGAACCAGCCAAACCAGAACCTCGACCCAGGACGGCGAAACCTCCAGTTGCTGCAAAACCCTCTGCAGCTCTTAGACCTCAGTTGAACCACACTATAGTAGAAAATGTCTATGAAAACGTATCGACTGCATACATCCCCCAAACCCCTGCACCAGCCCCCAGACCACAGCCCCCGAAGAAATCTCTGGATCTACCCGTAAAAGAGGAACTAGAGACTTTACTCAACAAGACGGCCAACCTAAACAAATCGCGTCCCTCTGTACTGACCAGAGCCAACAGCATCCATGAAGAGGACACTCCTCCAGTTCCTCCTTCACCTCCAGTGAAGCATGTTAAGGAACCTCTGAAACCCAACCTGAATATAAACAACCACAACTCAGCCTCCATGGCCACTGAGAACGTGTATGTGGACAGTCCATTGAGTGAGTAGCATTTTATTATTTCAAGTTGTGTATTGTGTAAGACAAAATACTGCTCTTTAGGAATGCACCCTATTGAACATTCTCATTATAGATTAATCTGCTGATAAATTTGTTGATGAAGATCAAAGATATTGTGTAAGATTAAGTATTTGAAGGAACAGTGTGTAATATTTGAGCAGAAATGGAATATAATATCCATAACTATGTTTTCATTAGCGTATAATCACCTGAAACTAAGAATCGTTGTGTTTTTCGTTAGCTTAGAATGAGCCCATAATATCTACATAGGGAGCGGGTCCTCTTCACGGAGTCCGCCATGTTACTCCGCCATATTTCTACAGTAGCCCAGAACAGACAAACCAAACACTGGCTCTAGAGAGAGCCTTTCATATTTTTACGTCAGCTAAAGGCCACCGTAGTTCTCCAACACGCTTGTGAAACTGTGGAAACGTGAGCCGCAGAGTGCAAAACTGTGGTACTACCAGCCGCCATCTGACTTCCGTTGCTCCTAAAGTAGTGTCATTATGGTAAGGATGGCCTCTGAGCAAGGCGAACGTCGTCACCACGGTTTGGCACTCGGTGGCTCACGTTACCGCCGTCTTGGAAATGGAGGAGTGAGCAGACAGGTAGTCAGTTCTGTTTGGTTGCAATCTGCAACCACACCACTAGATACAGCCAAATCCCACACACTGTCGATTTTCGATAAAGTTTTTTTCTGTAAGCTTAAAAAATAATGACACAAAAATCAAAATCACTCATTTCTGTGCGTGATGTGCAGAACTGGAGCCTGGAGCGATTAGCCTAGTTAGCTTAGCATAAAGACCAGAGGCATAGGGAAACAGCTAGCCCGCCCCCCCATAAAATTCAAAAATACATCTAACAACACCTCTAAAGCTTACTAATTTATTATTTGTACAAAAATAGAAATGTAAAAACTGCAGTTTTACGAGTTGCATGCTGTAACTTTGTCGTGACAATCAACAGCTTAGCTGCACAGACGTGCTCGGAGGATTAATAAACTGTTTGATAAAAATAGTAACTGAAATAGTTACACGATATAAATACTTGTAAAACCAACAATAAATTTTACATAACTGTTTGTGTATTGGTTAAACAAATGAGATACATGGTGTTAGTAATTGCTTTGGATGTCTTGGTCGGCATATTTTAAACTTTGGAGAGAGCCAGGCTAGCTGTTCCCCCTGCTTCCAGTCTTTATGCTAAGCTAGGCTAACCGCCTCATGTCTCTAGCCCCATACTTAGAAATGAGAGTGGTGTTAATCTTCTCACCTCTTTGCAATAAGGCGGATAAACATATTTCCCAAACTATTCCTTTAATGACTAATCATTGAACAAAATTGTCAAATAATTTTAAATCGCTATACACATCAATCAAATGACTCTTAAATCCTGAGCATCCACATTTTGGTCAGTGTAACATAAATACAAAGCTCTACAGTCAAGTGTCTCTTTGTTCTCATCACATCCCAGTCAAGCCTCAGCGTAATGAGGACAGCAATGGAGGCTCTTTCAAAAGACAAAGTTTAACACGGAGACCAACCACCATCAGGGTCCCCAGCCAAACTGGTTCATGTGAGTCCCCCTTTATTACAGTAAACCTTATGTAATTGTTGAAATGTATGGGATTACTGTCAAAAATAAGTTAAATTGTTAAATTTGATATGTTGCTTTTTGGTATTGCCATAGATGCAATGTTTTTTATGCTATCAAAACACTGTGTTTTATAGTTTATTGATATTGTACATACTGTACCTGTCCTGTGTTTCTATTTTCAAAACACTTGGAGCACAGTATGTTGTGGTAAAGACAGATCTCTTCTCAGTGTCAGATAATTTTCAGGACAGTCCCCCTCCTCTACCTGCTCAGAAGCCTGTAGGCTCCCTAAACACGTCTGTGAACCACAGCCAGACGCCCACTCTCACCCACCAGGTAAGATTTACATCCCACTGAGCGATCACAAACCTATAAACTCTGTAAACACTATACATCTGAACACCTCAGAGGAGTAAAGGTTATTCTTTGTAGACCTGAAAATACATCAGGAGAGTGTTTTTTCTTTCATGTATGTCAACCTCGAAAAATAGTCTAATTAAAAGGTTTTGTGCTATTGGTGTATATCTATTCATAAACAATGACGTGGAACATTTTGAGCCTTTAAAGTCCGTCTCAATCAGGTTTATCTTGTCTGTGTAGCTCACCTGCTTCATTTCCTCTCTACAAACAAGGAAACAATTATAGTCCCATGAACACGTTGCCAGCTGTTGAGCTGAATCTAGCTATGTGGCTGAATGCTACATGTTGTAGTCTGGTTTCTATGGTTTCCAGTGTTGTAGGCTGTGAGTGTGTTTTAATGGCAATCAAAAATGCACAACTGGATTCTTCTGCAGGAGTCTTTCCAGTTTGAGCCGGAGCCATCACCACCACCTCGGTGAGTTAAGGGAAAAAAATTAAATGTTGGTAGTACACTGTGTAAAGATGCTACTCTACTCAACTTGATGATGGTGTTGCACTTCAGGAGGCTGGTTTCAAGCAAAACCCTCCCTGCTCGCCCACCTCCAGCCAAAACAGGCCCAGGAAGACCTCCCCCACCCAGCCATCAGGCCGTAGGTCGATCCCATTCAGCGACATGGGAAACTTCACCTAAACCCCAGGCACAGAAGTCCCACAGGAAAGGACCGGTCTTACCTCCAAGGCCCAACCCAGGCCACCGTCTCTACAACAAATACACTGTGAGAGAGAGAGAGACCACTGTATGACTAATTATGTTTCACTTGATGAGCACCTGTTTCATTTTTGCTTTCTCTCAACAGTATCCACTTCCTCATGGGATTGCTGCCTTTGACTACAATGGGAGTAATACAGGAGAACTGTCATTTCAGGTGTCTAAACTACGTTTACTGGCTCATATATTGCCTTAAAGGGGACATATCATGCTCATTTTCAGGTTCACACTTATAGGTATTTTAGGTTTTAGGAAACTCAAAATTTTATTTGGGAGGACCCCCAGACCCCCCGCTCTGGTTTTTAAATCCTCTCTAATTTTGAGGTCTCAAGGTTGGCAAGTATGCATAGGAAGGGAGACAAATCTGAATGGCTGGTTGAATCACATGTTTTCTGACCTAAGCAGCCCACAAAAAAACTGACTGGGTTGTCTTATTTCACAGTTTGTGGGTTGGTAGGCACTACAGATACCCACATGTATGTGCACAAGCACTGAAAAAGTGAGTTTTTCATGATATGTCTCCTTTAACATAAAAGTGCACTACTAGTCTCAATTCCACAATCCCTCTAAAACAGCTCCGATAGATCTATAGAGTTAATTCCTTTGTTGGCCTTTTCAATAGCAAAATGAAGCGCTTCTGCTGCTCAAGGAGATCAACCACAATACGTTTGAGTGCCAAGTTGGAGACACCACAGGCAGAGTCGACAAGTCTCGCATAAAGGTCATAAATCCTCTGTCCTCCGTCTCACACACGTCCCCACCACAGGTAATATTTATGAGTGAATACACGTCGTCTTTGATACTTGAGACCATTTTGCCCGGTGGGCTCTGACACATGAACCTTTAAGTGTCTTTGTTCTCTCCCTATAGGGTGCCGGTCCTGCTGGTTCAGTAGGAGCTGGTCATGAGCTTAAGGTGCAGGCGACACATGACTTCAATCCAGGTGACACATCAGTGCTTTTTAAACCAAACAGCTGCTTAATTGATTAAACAATAACACTAAAACAAGACAATATATTGAAAGAATAGTTTGACATTTTGGAAAATACCCTTTTTCGCTTTCTTGCCAAAAGTGAGATGAGAAGATTAATACCACTTCTGTCAACGTGTTATGTATTCATGGAGCTGGAGCCTGGAGGCAATTAGCGTACCTTAGCACAGCAGGAACAGCTAGCCTGGTTGTCTCCACAGTAAAAACACATGTACATGGATTAAACAAATTGTATCTCGCTTGTTTAGTGTACTAATTAGTGAGTTTTTGAGTTGTGGGAAAGGTATTTTTAACTTTTAGAGCCGGGCTATCTTTGTCTCTGTGCTTTCAGTCTTGATGCTGGAGCTAGGAGGCAATTAGCTTAACTAACTAGCTTAGCAGAAAGAGCAAAAGCAGGAGGAGATGGCTATCCTGGCTCTGTCCAAAATTCAAAAATACACCTTTAAAACTCACTAGTTCACATGTAGTATATTATATATATTATATTATTATATATATTCGTTATGCTAGGCTAGGCTAGGCTAACCGCCTCCTGACTCAAGATCCATAATGGCCCTGTGGTCGTGTCTAGAAGGTAACACGCAAATTAAGAAACTCTCGCGAGATGGCTAAGATTAGGCGTTGACCTCGAATTGTTAACAAACACAAGGCTTTCATCCTGGTTTCATCAGCTGTTCGTTCATGTCTACGTTTAGTGGCCATTTTCACTGTACAAATGTAGTAGTTTTAAGCCCAACCATGTTGTTTTTTCCTAGACCTAACTATAATGATTTTATTGCCTGGACATAAGCAAGTGTTTTTGTATAATTCACAACATTAAGCACGTGTTTACTGCGACCAAAAAGTGACGCCGAGGGGTCTGACAAAGCATCAGTATATGATGAGTTTTTACAAGTTTTTGCAATTTGCGGTTTACCTTAAAGACACAACCCGGCACTGTTAGGAGATTGGCAACAAAAGTATTTTTCCAAAATGTCAAACTATTATTTCAAACTATTATTTTAATGCATGTTCATTTTTGATACATAGTTACGGGCTGGCTGAAAATAATCCAAATTAGTGTATAACTGAAATTCGTCCAATGATTTGTCGTTTTGCTTTTCGAAGTTTTTAGCATGTTTAGATTATGTTTATGACGCCATAAATGGCTGATGTGTTTGTTCTGCACACACAGGGGGTCCAGGAGAGCTGAGTCTGAGAGCAGGAGATGTTGTCACCATGGTGGAGCAGGTGGACAGTGAGTGGTACAGAGGCACTTGTAAGGGATCTACTGGTTTCTTTCCCGCCAATCACGTCAAAGTCCTGGTAAGTTTCAACCATTAACATCCATTCTTGCAATGCATCGATCACCTCTTTGGTGACATGTTTAGTATGGTTAAGGATTACCTGAATTAAAAAATGACATTTTTCCAACTAGTCAAATTCACCAAAACCCCTCCCTGAACGTAAAGCGAGGCCACCGCCACCAACAGTCAGGTACAGTTTTTACTTCATAAACTGTTTGCACCAGCTTTTACAAACTACTCTGATGAGCTAACCTGACGTTTGAAACGTCTCCTCTAAAGTGGTCCGAGATGCGTGGCGAGGTTCGACTTTGAGGGGGAGAACAGTGGTGAACTGTCGTTCACTGAGGGCGATGAGATCCAGCTGAAGGCGTACGTTGGACAGGACTGGGCTCGGGGACAGCTCGGCGCCTCGACCGGTATCTTCCCTCTTAACTTTGTAGAGGTCATTGAAGATCTACCTCCGGCCACAACTCAGCAGAAGAAACAGACCATCGGGATAGCACTGCCTGGTGAGTTTACCTGGAAGTACAGAGACTAAATCCATTCATTCTCTTCACTATGTGCTGATTTGGCCACTAAGAGTTAGTTTAACTTGTGTTGGGAACATTTACACTACACCAACATGTTATCCTCAAATTGAAACAAAAGAGCAGCTGTGTCCATCAGTGAAGAGCCTTTATCCATCCTTTTGCTTTATGTTGGCATTTCCCTCTGTGGCATGTCAGGAATCTGTGCTTCTGTTTCTGTTTCATTAAACAGCTGTTTACAAAAGGTCTCAACACACTCCTGCAACAAGGGCTGTAACCAGGAGGAGTTTAGAGATACTGAGGCCACGAGTTGAAGTCCCACCCCCAAATTTCTCCAATCATATTTTATTTATTCAGTTAGCTGTTGAATTATAATTTCTGCAGGTTTCTTTATGTAATCAACAAGTACTTATAAACCCAACACAACTAAAATAACTGAAAGAACGTTGTCTCTATTCTCCTTATAATTAGTACCAGACTACATGGTTCTTTCCTCCTAGAAAATTATTAGGAAAGTACATTATAGTTTTATTTCACATCATAAAATTTGGCCTTTGAATTACATTCTGGTTGAAAATACTGCATCTTATAAATATAAATACTGAATTTGTAGCTGTATTTTGTTGGTATACAAGTCCCCAAAATTAAATATACACAGTATAAAAATTTAGGAATTAGCAAATGTAACAAATGTATTAAACAAATACATTATTACATACTTTAAATACATTTTATTAAGTATTAAACTGTAGAATTGAACCTCTCCACCAGGTCACAAGACTCCATAAAATTCACAGAAAAAAATCTAGGTTGAGGCGCTGCCTTATTTCAGTGATTCATCAATATGTTAATAACGACTACCTCAAAGTGTGCATGTTTTTAGAATGAATGAATGAATGGTTAGTATGTGTTTAATGTTTAGTCACCTGTACACCATTGTTTCCGACAGGTATGGTTGCATCTCCAGGTACGCGCCCTGAAGTTGCCAAACCTGCTCAGGTAACCAATATTTATATAAACAGAAACAACAAAAAGGAGGTTGGGTTTGCAACACACCCAGGGTGTTCTGTAAAACTAACAAAATCGGATAAAGGTTTGTTAGAGCTGAATGTTTTACACGTAACTATATCATCTCATCTCTTGTCCTGGTCACTCTGTAGGCATCTCGGCCTAGTGCGGAGTGGGTGGTGGCTCTGTATGACTATGCTGGGACTTCAGACAGCGACCTGACGTTTCAACAGGGCGACCGTATCCAGATCAGCCAGCAAATTGACGCCGAGTGGAGCAGCGGCCGGCTCAATGGCAGAGAGGGCATGTTCCCAAGGGCTTTTGTTGAGAGCAGCACAGGTATGAAGTTCTCACAGCATCGGTTTGTTGTGGATATGACAAAATGACTTTCATTATTATCTCCAGTATTTCTAATCTGTTATCATTAGGGTGTCAATAAAGGCAAATATTTAGATGGAGCTACAGAGAGTGTCTTATAGACCTTTTTATTGCCATTCTGTTGCCAGGGCAACAGCTTTTGAAGTTTACTTCCTGTCAGCTACTGCATTGACAACCATAGAGTGGTGCAGGAATGAGTCCTAAAACCAAGAAATGAGTTTTAGCATTTTAGCACTTCCGGTTCCCTCATCTGGAAGTCAATGGGTTTTATGAATGGGTTTTTTAGTTGATGCCTGAATAAAGTTCTGTGGTTAACACAAGCTTAAGAGATTTTAACGTTAGCAACGTTAACGGCAGAACAGCTGCAACCACTTATTATTTTCATTATCTATTCATGTGCCAATTAATTGCTCAATTAATCGAGCTATAAAAGTGCCTCGCATCATTTTAAATGGGCCGAAGATGACGTCTTGACTTAAATTGCTTGTTTGGCCTGACCAAGGTATTCAGTTTACTATTTCATAGGTCAAAGAAGAGCACCAAATACTCACTTTTAAGTAGTATGTATGGTAATTGTACTCGGAAAAGTATTTTAACCATTTATCGGTTATCAAAATATTTGACAATTTTCTGTCAATCGACTAATCAAGGCACAAATGGACAGTTTTACTAAGCCAACATCATTATTATTCATTAATCCAGTATATGTGTTCTTCAGCAGGCCAGCAGTCGTCTAATAAGCAGCAGAGTGGAGCTGCTGGTGGTGGTAGAGGCAGGGCTATGTTCAACTACACATCAGAGTGTGATGAGGAGCTCTCTCTGCAGGTATAGTGATTAACTTTTTTTTTTCTTTCTGTAAGGTATAAATTACAACTTCACAGATGAAGAATATTTATAGAAAGCAGTGCCATTCAGATGTCTCACTCCTTTCTCTTCTCTCCCAGGTTGGGGATATAATAACCGGTCTGGAGTCCGTTGATGACGAATGGTTCCAGGGTGATTTGAGAGGGAAACGGGCCCTGGTTCCTAAAAACTATGTACAAATACTGTGATAGCACCGTCTGGCTTTCAGCACAACAAAACACAGACACTGTTGAGTGATCAGAACTGAAACGAGATCTGAGGACAGAGGTTTTCAGCAGAAGTTGAAGTCTGAAGTGAACTGCCTTTAACTGGAATGCAGTATTTCATCTCATAGTGCAACATCTTTTCTCATCTGCTGCCTTGAAATGAAATGTTCTGTGAATAATTTATCATGTTTATAAATAAACAAGAGTAAAGCTGGCTGGCAATTTAAATATGCTGTATATTGATTCACAAGTTGTTTTGGATTCTTCACCAACTGTACATTTGCACCATCTAGTGGTTTGTCTCATTACTTTCTTCCCACAAGTTATATATTTTGTACACGTAGTTAATGCCTGAATGGTAATTGACATGCATTTATGTAGCGCTTTTCACCACTCAAAGCACTTTACACTACATGTGAAGATGTCTCCTACTTTCCCTTCATAACCTGGTTTAGTTATTACATGGAATTAGGTTCAAATAAAGGTCATACACTTCAAGGGAATAAAGATATTGCTACCAGATTAGGATTACTAAAATAAACCATTAGGCGCTGACATCCTGTGAGCCACAGGGCATAGTGAAGCATGAATAAAGAAATGTCTATATATAATACCAAATCAAGCATTGCAGTAACCTAGAGTTATAAATAAGAAGCCCTGTTGGGGGTTGCATGGCTTCACCAACATTAGATTACCATATTCATTATTGTAGGAAAATGTTTTACATCCTAGAAGCACCAGTTTCCCCTGGATTGACCAAATTTTGGAAACAACTGAGGTAGAAAAATTTAAGTGAGGTTTATGCAGTATAGGCTTCATATTTATACTTCTACACTTAAATATAGTCCCAAATCACTAAACACAGAGTAGTTGGCATAGATTGTAAATGTGTTAGTCCTGTAAGGGTGTAAATTATAGACACTGTATAATATAATACAGTACAACTACACCCTCAAAGTTTAACACTTTAACATACAGCGTGCAAGCAAACTCTGGCGAATGGAGCACTTTAAGTTGTCCAGATGTACTATGAGCGATGTCACTATTACATAGAGCGTGATATTGATTTGTGTCCGTTACTGTCAGCGTTGATGTTGACCAGTGAAAATAGATTGAAAGTGCATGAACTTTGCTAAATAGAGCGAGGGTGAGGTTAGGACATCATTGGGAAAAACTGAAACAATCTGATGTTTGCTCGTTCACATCACATCCAGTTAAGAAGAGGTCAGCCTCAAATTGAACAGTTTCTATTGTGTCTACCTCCCGTACATGTGAACAATATATGCACAAAAACAAAAAGACAAAGAACAGATGTTTGTTGGTCATTTACATTTTTTATTAAATCTGTCAGGGTGTTTTAGACTGTTTCCTGGATTGGGGGCTCATAGCCATCAGCCCTCTCCACCTTTGCTCCAGCGTCGTCACCGGTTGCCTTTGCGGTGCTGCCGGCACCGCCCTCACCGTGCAGCTCCATCAGTTTGCCCACTGCAATACAACACACACGGCTTTTAACTACAAAGGTTTAGGACACTGGCAATAGGCAGCTAGATGTTTAGAGTGAAAACTGCAATGATGCTGTAATGATGCTTCATCCATCACGCCTCAAACCCATTCAAGATTTTACACAACTGGAAACCTGCTTCATCCTTCCACACAATCGATGAAAACGGTATGGTTTTCTTGTATGGGAACGTCAGGTGATCTCAATGGGTAGTAATCAGGCGATCATCTGGGACCGAAACGGTTTGTCATCATGCGTTCCCACAGGAAGTGGAAAATAAAAAATCCACAGGCACGGGCCCGTGTTACAGCTGTGCGTCACTTACACTCAAACTTGGGCTTCTTGAGCATCTTGACTTTGCGAACGTAGACGTCATGTAGAGGGTAGATGGACTGGCAGGCCTTCTCAATGTCCTTACCAACGCTGTCAGGGATCCTGGAACACGACACAACATACAACAAATTAATGCAGAGGGTATTCACAAGTCACAAACACCAGGAAACTCATCAAAACAAACTACCATCGACCAAGGCCACTATCTTTGACAAGATGAGAACAACAACAAATAAGATATTTAAAATCAGCAAAAGCTAAGACTATCTGTACATAAACACAAAATGTAATAGGTGTTTTGCCAAAGACAAAGTCTGTGTTGTAATAAAAAAAAAATACAAAATGTTCAATGACTTACAGCTTGTTGACAACTTCCTTCAGGTCGTTGGTCTGAACCTCGCGGGTCATGATCTCCATCATCTTCTTGCGAATCTGACGGACCTGCTGGTGCTGGGCGTACGAGGTCTTTCTGATCTGGTTGGTGCGCTTCTTTGTGAAACCCACGCAGAACAGACGCAGAAGGTAGCCGTCGGTGGTCTTCACATCAACGTGAGCTTCAATCATGGTCTGAGGGGAAAGAACAAATCAATCCTGGTTAGACTCCACCAGTTTCAGTTTGTGACATTCCCGGTATTCTACCTTCAACCTGTTTCCTACCACATTCCCTTCTTCAAACAATATAATATTTTCACAACCTCTGTACCAGAATGCCAGTTTTGTTCACTTGGTGTCAGGTATACACACTTATTTCATAACTTCCAGATCAAACACATTTTGGAAAGCACAAATGTATGTGAAGTTACTAACGGATGAATAATGTACGACCACCCCTCTATATTTTTAGGAGCAAAAAACAACCAAAATCATGTATTGATTCCAGTAACCGTAAGCTGTTCTTCCAGTAATCACAAAAACATTTGATGCTTTAACTCACTTGCTTTACAAAGTCTTTTAGGGGGTGGGCAAAAAAAACAAAAACTGACCCAACTTAACTTTTCTTCCAAGTTCATGGAGCCTAATAGCTGTGTTTCAGGGTCAAAACAATGTGATTTGGCCAACTATCCTCCTCAGGGCTCTAAGATTAAAAAAACACTGCCTGGAAAATGTGCAGAGGATATTGCCATCATTTGAACAATGATCACATGTATTAGGGAGGAATTATTGCCCTTCAGGAGACCTCACACTTACCAAATAGTTGATAAAAATCAATAATTTCTCAAATTCTGAGACAATTTACATCTGATTCATAAGTAGATCCTTTTTGTGAAACATTTCGGTTTCACCCATTTACTCTAATATGGTCTTACAATTCCACCACTTGCACTAAAAACAGTGAAATTGACAATTTCAATGACTCAAACACGAATGAATTTAGTTTTTCTGCTTTTCTCCAGCAACCTCAATCAATCATTCATGCTCTTTTCTAGAAGTGTTTATTCAGTACCAGTCTTCTACCTTTACCACTGGAGAAAATCTGGTACTACAGAGTTGATCACGCACCTAAAAAGTTGAAACCTCAACTGTCATTCCCGTTAAATTTTCCCCAGCAGTTTAACTGATCCTCCAGTAACGACCCAACGTCACTTGTCCACTACCACTGCTCCTAAAATCAGCTTATGTTGTATGTGTACTCAATTTTCATTTGAGGCATATAAACCAACAATTAACATTTTTATTAAGGAATTACTTGTAAACTGAATCTCAAAAAGGTAAAAGAACTTAATTTGGCATCGTTGCCAAAACTCACAATGGCTACAGTGACATTTTCAGAGGGACATGCAGTACTAATCATAAAAACCCGATCATTACCTGCCATTTCTTGACCATGGAGCACATCTTGTCGCGGGTCAGGTCCATGCCGTGGAAGTTGGTGAGGCAGTTCTTGCCCTGGACATCCTCGGTGATGAGCTTGAACTTGCGGAAGGCCACCTCGTCGTTCTGCAGGTCAGCGAGGCTCACCTCGAACACGCGTCCCTTAAGACCATCTGAGGCGATTCCTAAGTTGTTGTGAATAACACGCATAAGTTAGAAAACAAGCACATGTAGGAATGAAAGTAATAACCTCTGGAATCAGTGGAGGCTCAGTAATGGGATACTTGTTTAGCGGCGGAGTTACAAGGAGTAATAATAGATTAGCAAAAACCAGTATGTGGTGCAGTAACGGTGCCGTTGTACTTTTCTTTCCAAATGAGGAAATACTTCCAATTTAGCAAAGCACCTCAAAGACAGACACTCAGACAATATTGTTTGTTTTAAATACTTGAAGGCTACATGCCACTGTTCTGTTTTGCAATGTTAATAGACGTTTCTTTTTATTTATTACTTAAAGGCTACATGCGTCTGTTTTTTGTAATGTTCAAATGTTTTAATAAAAGGAGTGCGTGTTTTATTACATGGGATTTATTGTTTGTTTTTTTTACCGTGGTATCGAATTGGTATCGAGAATCGGGTAAATTGACTGGTATTTAGGGGTGTAAATGAAATGTTAAACGTAACTCCGGTTCTCCAGACATGCGCAAGCTTGCCAGCTCTGCCCTCTGCAGCGCGATCACGCATCCATGGCGTGCATGCAGACGAACGGCGTACTGGACTCATTCTCTCTCACCCGGTAGCGGCTGGAGGGAGATGAGCACCGGTCTGCATGAGATGGTCCTGCAGGTGCACTTTTTATTATTTTCTAATAAACGGTGTATGTATTTGCCATTAATCGTTGTTTACATCCATAATTAATTTATCCCTGATTCCCTTACAAGAAAAACTTTGAGAAATCCTGACCTGCACTGTTCAGTATCCAGCTATTTATTTCACAGTCGCACTGATTGAATTTTCAGCAAAAAAAAGTTACTGTATCAATTTCAAATCATTGAATCATATCGTATCATATCGCTCTAGATGAGCCAAATATCGTCCTGAATCGTATCCGAACCATGGAAATCGTATCGTAGTGAAAATCGTTACACCCCTACTGGTATTGGTATCGATTATTAGATTTCTGGTACCGTGACAGCCCTAGCATGTAGCTTGTTTTTAATCAATGGAAGACTGCTGAGTGTTATTGCACCTTACATATTGAGAAGTTACACTATCCGACTCAGACTTACTGGTTCCCTGAGTCCTGGTGACCAAGGTCTTGCCAAGATTGCGGATGTTGAACATGGCTGGTGCCTTGACATCATACCAGTCCTTCTTGGAGAAAGGGTCCACACTGCAGGAGAGAGAGAGAGAGACAACAAGCACTTTTAGAGCAAAGTCTGAGCAGAAGTGACACTCAGACAGGTTTGTACTACAGTGAGCTTCAGAGCAGACTCACTGCTGCTAACAAACCAGCTAAGCAGCAGCACGCACTGAGGAAGGACACAGCTCCATGTTAGCAGGCACCATGGAGGATTTACTAACATTTGATCAATGTCAGCACTTTCAAGACCCACCTCTTTTCTTTAGCTTTTGAATGATTGTGATTACTAATTGGCTTTTTATAATGCTCATTATAACAGTCTTTTTTTACTCATGGATTTTATCTTAGTCTCTGTCTGTGGATGTGTGAGATTTGTTGTCTGCTCTGTTGACCTGTTTTTTATTCTGCCTATGTCTGTAAAGCACTTTGGTCAGCTCATGTTTTAAATGTGCTATAGAAATCAATTTGACTTGACTTTCCTAAACATTGCTATGCAATCCAGACACCCTGGGGTTGTTAATTAAAGTCATAAAACAGCATTAAACTGATCAGTAATCATCTCAATTGTGCTGATCAGCTGCCATGTTGGTAGCTAAATAGGCTAAATCCATGCTAACATTTGGTAGTTTTTAGCAAATAACGTTAACATTACTAGCCTTAACTATGTGGCTGAACTGACACAGCTCTTTAAGCTCTCGTACACAAAATCCCCTGCATGAAATACTCAAAATAGACTTAATAATGACAATACTACAGCAGAGAGAGGAGTTAACAGCATGTTACAGCTCCAACCAGCGCTGCAGAGGCCGGTGACGAGACTATAGCACTGTGACCATGGTAACATCCGTCTAAAATCGGCTTCATCCTTCACATTTCTCGCACCGAAGTGACACCAGTGAAAAGGGTAAAGCTTCTTCAGTGTAACAATGTGAGAATTTGCTACTTACATCTTCTTTTTGGCACCTTTTTTGCCGCCTTTGGTCAGTCTCTTATTCTTGCCGACTGCCATGTTGGCTACAGGGAGTGAAAGAGGAGGAAGGAGGAAATCCCGCGATAGTTAAAGAGATCGGCTTCGAGGTCGTGAGATTTGTATTTTTTTCTCGCGAGTGTTTGTTTGTTGTGTTGCCCTCTGCTGGTAGGAGGCCAATATTCTCATGGGCTTCATGAAGTGTTTACCAAGTAAATAACTTTATTTGTGGTGTTTATGGAAGCAAATAGAGGTTTTTAATTTTTTTAAGCAACTGAATAATTTAGAATAGTTGTATCCAGTTACACAAACAAAAAAATATATATATTTTTAATTGAAATTAAAAAAAAAAAAAGCACTGATATTGGATCAACGCTCAATATTAGCCATTGACCTAAGTTTGGAAATCAATTAATATAGAAAAACAAAGAAATTTCAGGGTGGATTCATGAGAGTCTGAGGACAATATACTTTACTCTATGAGATATTATCTGCTATTCCTATTGTTGTCTTTTCTCTTATATTTATTTTTACAGTCACATTTGACAACTGTATGTTATTTTATGTCAAATGTCCTTTTTCATCTGTTTATTGTTTATTGTTTATAATTTATTTATTTTTATTTATTGATTTTGGGAGGGGAGGGGGGTTTGACTGGATCTAATAATTGTTGAACATAACATTGCTGTGAGCCTTTTGTTCTGAAAATAATAAAAATATGTTGAAAAAAAAGAAAGAAAAAAAATCAGCTTTGTCTCGCTGTTAATTAATTTCTCTAAAGACATCAAGTTTTGAAATTGAAAAAAAAAATTACCTACTGGGAATTTAAAATAGGCCTAGGGAAATTCAAACCATATAGATAAAAACAAACATTTCAAAGCTATAAATTCATTATTACTGTAGATATTAATTTCTATATAAATTCCCAGGCTTTATTTGCTTCCATACATATCATGTCATATATTCCGGTGATTGTCAAAGTGGGGTCTGAGCACCCCCAGGGGTGGCACTCTGTCAGGGGGTTCACAAAATAAATTTCTATAAATTATAAAATTGTGCTGTATGATAGTGATGGTGATGGGGACCATTTGCACCAATAAAACAAGCACATTGTGTTCATCACACCCACCCATGTTAGCTTTTGGCCAATAGAAACTGTGATATGATTGTGACACACAGCAATAAGTTCATTATTTTTAAGTTATTGAAAGTCAGCTTTAGACCGGTAAATTTAAACGTCTGGATTTATTAGGACTATGCCAGTCTCGCTACTGTTCATTTTCTGACAGATTTTAAGATCAATTACTTGAAAAGTATAAATGCTGTCCAGTCCAAATGCAATTTGAATAAAATGGCCCTCCATTTAAAAGTATATAAGTGGTATTAACATGATTCAAATTGAAATGTGTTTCTGTTTATCACTATGAAACAGGTCTGTAGTGTTTAGGTTGAAAAGTTTTAGAATACAAATAGTTCCAATGGCTTCTAAGAGTATAAATGTTAGTAAAGCTTCATCAGTGTTACAATTATGAGGGGGCCATTGGAAAATGTTCTCCCCTGTAAGGGGTCCCTGGCCCCAAAACATTTGAGAACCCTGATATATTGTGTTAAATTTGTACTTTACAATGGGCTTTTAAAAATTAAAGTAACCAGTAACGGTGCTATGATTACGAGGATTATAAAAGGAAAGCCACCATCCTGACCTCCGAACAGGCAGAACCAGTCTCTCGATGTGTAAACGTCATGCGGGCGGCCCGGAGCGGGTGTGTACCTTGTCATCCACCCACACTGTTATTGTAACAAAGGGAAGAATTTGTCTGTTGGTAAAATACAAACACAGTATAAAACAAATCATGCACACTCATAGTATAGTATTATTCTTAAAACCTTTGGCAAGGTAAACACATTCATATGTTCCTATCTAAACAAGTAATACAAGTCTGATGAATGCAGTGTCTCTGTGCATGCAGGATTATTTTGAAAATGCCAATCTGAGAGGTGAAACTGGGTAGCCATTAGACGCTGCAGCAGAGACACCCTAATAAGTCCATCAAAAATTATTCTCATTCTCCAATGCAGCTGGGGGTGCCACCAATAAAATGTAAAGACATCCAAAGGCATAGGCTACTTTTAACGTTGCGGTTGTTTTCTTCAGTGTCCTCTTGATTTTACGGCCATTTTTTGGTTTTCATTTCATCTAAAATGTCTGCTGTATTGTTTGAACAAGCTTTAAAATGTAATTGCTGACTTGACATTTTCTTTTGTCATCATTAATTAACTTTTCTCTGCTTTCAGTGTGTTTAAAGTGAATCTCGGTAGTAAGGCTCTTGGCGAGTTCTCATTGATTTAACTGTTGTAGTTCATTTAACACTAAATCATTTGCAGAAATGATAATCTTCCTCTCGGATAGTGAGACTTTCGAACTGGACGGCAGGAAAAGAGCAAAAGATGATTACAGTAAAACGCTGATATGCCACAGAATGTCTCATGCTTGAAGTCTCATTATCTCTATAGAGCAAAAATAATAAGGCATGGTCCATGTTCAATTCAAAGGTCAATAAAAGCTTTCTGAGGCCGTATTTAAGAAGGTCTACCTTTGGGCTGCAGTGAACAAGTCTGTTGATTTCAGGTCATTACATCAGAGACGAGGCCTGCCTGCGTCTCTTGGGTGGTGCTGCTGGCTTCCATGACTCCCAGTGTCCCTGAGGGCTCAGCTACACTTTACTGGGAGGTCAGTGGTAACGGTGACGCCAGCTGCCTCCGTGCATGGCAACAACACTCATAGTTGCTCAGCCATCCTGCAGAGCAAATTTGAAGTCACCAGTATGAGCAGAGAAAGGAGAACACAAATATGGAATATATGGGCATTGTTTATACAGATTATAACTTTACAGATTGGGTTTTAATTGGATTTTCCTTCATGCAATAATAGTCATGGAAGAAACTGGGATCTCTCATCTATTCAGCTATGTAAACATCTCACATGACATGACGTTGTTGGTGGTGATTTGAAAAGGCAAGCAAAGCAGAGCTGTCACTTTGCTTTAATGTTTGGTTTCCACTGCCTTGGGATGCAGACATCTGTCAATGTGCTGTTGTGCTGCAGAAAAACAAATTTCTAAACACATTTCAACCCCGTTCTGTTTTTTTGTTTCTGTTTGGTTAGACTAGCTTAAAATACAAGTTTTCCTCTGGGGGCTTGTACAGAAATATATTGATTTATTATTTATGGTGTTTTTCATGTATTATATTCTGTGGTTTGATTTGTATCTACTGTTCTATCTATCTTCTGATCTATATTTTTTCTAAATTCAAAAAATATCAAATCAATGGGTTAAAGATTTATTCAGAATCAGAAACTGTTTTATTGCCAAGTAGGTTTACACATACAAGGAATTTGTCTTGGTGATTTGGTGCATAAACAGCTAAAAACTATAAACACAGTGAAAAGGTCAAGAGACCTAATATAAAATAGAAAAATTAGAAAAAACATATGACAAAATATAAGAAAAACATGTTTTTTCAATTGTTCTGCATGCGGTATGTAGCCCTGTATCATATGTGCAACATGAAAGTTTTCCTGAATTTCTCCAGATGTAATGTAGTAGTAGGTAAAACTACCACCCTGTTCCGTTCTTGACTGGTACAACAAGGAATTACGTTCTTTATTGCAGTGATGCTACAGGCGATTATAGCACTAGAATACTATAAAGCCACTATAAAAAGTTCTTCAGTGACCTTGTCATTTTGTGATTAAAAAATACAATCTGCATTTAATTTAGATTAGTGGCAGAAAGCAATACTCTTTATTTATGGCTGTTAATTTTGTTTCACATAAGTGTGTCAGCATAAAAGAGAAGAAAGTTTGACTGAAGTTTGGTGGGCTTTGGTGGAAGACGTATTCAGTATTCTTTTTTTTTTTTCTACCAAAGTAGAAGTAGTAATACAATGTAACATTACTCCATTATGCGTTTAAGTCCTACATTCAAAACTTTACTTAAATAAAAGTATAACAGTGTTAGGCCTATGAGAAAAACCTACTAAAAGTATCAAAAGTAAAAGTACTCATAGTGCAGAATGGTAGAATATAATATTTTGTATTTTTTTAAATTACTTAGCCTATCTATAGTCTACTCTGCATCTGTTCTTGTACTTCAGCTGCTGTGACATGTCAATTTTCCTGCAGTGGATCGATGACGTTGATCTTATCTTATATACAGTTATGTAGTTTAGAACAAGGCATCAGTGTATATGAACCCATAATATTTTTAATGTAAAATCTTAGTCTGCAAGGTAACTATAGCAGTGAGATAAATGTAGCACATCTGATGGAGTATTAATATAAAGTATCATTAAATGTTAACACCAGAGGTGTAAGAAGTGCTGAGATCCTCTACTTAAGTAAAAGTATAAATACCATGGTTTAAAAATACTCTATTACAAGTAAAAGTCCTGCATTCAAAATGTTACTTAAGTAAAAGTACAGAAGTATTATCGACAAAATGTACTTACAGTAAAGTAGGAGTACTCATTATGCAGAATGGCTCCTTTCAAAGTGTTATAGAATATTACATTATTCTGTTTTCATCACAAGAGCATTTCTATGTTTTAGTTAGCCAATTTCAGATACTTTGTATACTACTGGGTAGATAAGTAGTGTAGTACTGCATCATATTATACAAGAAAATCTTACTTTTTAATGTAAAAAATAAATAAGTGTCAAATAAATGTAGTGGAGTAAAAAGTACAATATTATATATCTGATGGAGTATTAGTATAAAGTGGCATTAAATGTTAATACTACCAATGTTGGAGGAAGTACTCAGATCCTTTACTTAAGCAAAAGTATAAATACCATGATTCAAAAATACTCTATTACAAATAAAAGTCCTGCATTCAAAATATTACTCAAGTAAAAGTACAGAAGTATTATCGACAAAATGTACTTACAGTTAAGTAGGAGTACTCATTATGCAGAATGGCTACTTCAAAGTATCATAGAATATCACATTACAAGAGCATTTCTATGTTGTACTTAGACACTTTAAGATACTTTGTATACTAGTGGGTAGATTAGTAGTGTAGTACTGCATCATATTATACAAGAAAATCTTACTTTTTTTTTTCCAATATTATATTTATTGTTTTTTTGTTCATTTTGAAACAACAGAACAAACATACACAAACGTCCCCAATAATAACATTCTCGGTACAAAGAAACTTAAAAAACCTAATATTAATATAAAATAAGCCAGTATAGATACAGGAAAAACATATTATATACAAAAAATAGATATATAAGTAAAAATAATATACACAAGTAAAAAAAATCAAATTTAAAACAATAAAATAAAATAAAATCTATTTATATACTGCATACATATATACATACATACACATATACGCACACGCAGCATATACACATACAAAAACACATATTACATATAATCAATTCAGTGTACAATTCAGTCAGAAAATCTTACTTTTTAATGTAAAAATTAAATAAGTGTCAAAAAAAATGTAGTGGAGTAAAAAGTACAATATTTCCGTCTGTAATGTTGGAGTAGAAGAAGTATACTCAAGCACATGTATTTCAAAATGGTACTCAAGTAGGTAAAAGTACTTCAGTAAATGCACTTCTGAGTTACTTTCCACTACACTGCCTTTGTATCCCGGTCAGGATGATATATTACTCAAGTAAAAGTACAGAAGTATTATCGACAAAATGTACTTATAGTAAAGTAGTACTCATTATGCAGAATGGCTCCTTTCAAAGTGTCATAGACTATCACATTACAAGAGCATTTCTATGTTGTAGTTAGCCAATTTCAGATACTTTGTATACTACTGGGTAGATTAGTAGTGTAGTACTGCATCATATTATACAAGAAAATCGTACTCTTTTTTTTTTTTCAATATTATATTTATTGTTTTTCTGTTCATTTTGAAACAACAGAACAAACAGTGTTCTCTCGTATTTTGTATTATTATTATTTTTTTTTGTTATGTTTTTTTTTTTAAACTCTATTCTTTCTTTTTATCATTATTATTATAATTATTATTATTACAATTATTATTATTATTATTATTATTATTATTATTATTTCTTTTCTTAATTTAATTTAAATTTTGAATATTGAAGTCGTTTTCTCTAGTGTACTTAATGAGTTTGTCTATAAGCTAATCTACTTAAAAATTGGTTTATAAACTATTGTAATTACGAACTGTAAATTGCATATATGAAAACAACCTTGAAAAAAGGAAAAAGAAAAAAAGAAGCATACTTAAGCACATGTATTTCAAAATGGTACGCAAGTAGGTAAAAGTACTTCAGTAAATGCACTTAGTTACTTTCCACTACTGCCTTTGTATCCCGGTCAGGATGATGAAACATAACTGAATAAATATGTTGATTTTGAGTCTCCATCGTTGTCGTGCTATAGAAGCCACCTGAGCAGCTCACCTGCCCAATGAGCTCAATAGGCTGCTCACCTACTGCGCATGCGCCACTCATTGAAGGGCTCCAGTACTGTCATGGCGGTGACGAGCTGAAGCTACCGGGGTGAGATCAGGAAGAGCAATGCAGCGCCGCTACTGGCTTTAACGTTCATATTTACTGGACAAGTCCGAGGAGTTTACCGGAGGAGGAACCGAGCTCTCTTTACTCGACTTAGCAGCTGTCGGACTTACCCCTTTATATCCTAGTTTGTGAGTGTTTTACTGTCTGCCGAGCAGCGCTACACTACCTGTCAAGTGTCTGGACTCACAGTGACAATAGCAACTTCAGACTGCTGGACGTAGAAAGTCACACCGTATCCACGGTTACCGTTTGACCGAGCAGAGAGGGGGAAACGGGTTAAAGGCTGCTTCACCTGCTTCTTCACCTTCCTCTTCTTGTTACCTGCTTTTAAAGGCATTAATCCATCCGTGTGGGATCAAGTTACGGACCAAGAGGAGAGTTCACCGTGGATTGGCTCATATTTAGTGTTAAAGGCTCACCTTTGCGCCCTTTTTGTGCCCACTTTACGCTATATTTTGTTGGATGGGGAGGTTTAGTTTGTGTGCCTGCAGACTGTCAACAACTCAGCTGAAGAGGAGATAGAGAGCACCTCTTTCTCCTCTTTCTCCTGTCACCCCATTGGAGAGGGTGAACAGGTGCCTTACCTGTGAACACCACCTGTCCTTCCGTCCTTCCTTTCCTTCCTTAGCTTAATGGCTAGCGAGGAGACTGCGCAGCCAGGTGGTGCTGCTGGTGGTGGTGATGGTGGAAAGGACGGAGCAGCAGCCATGGCGCTCAACCCAGGAGTGCCCATCAGGGGGATAAAGATGAAATTCGCCGTGCTGGCTGGCCTGGTGGAAGTTGGCGAAGTTTCCAACCGAGACATTGTGGAGACGGTGTTCAACCTGGTAAGCTGATTATGAGAGCTCAAAGGATAGATAGGGCCTTCAGATAGCACGCTGTCTGTCACGCTGTAGAGTAGAGTAGTAGGCTATACTGACAGGGACATGCAAAAGTCTGACATCATCCTTCATCTGCATAAACAAGGTGTTGATGATCTTGCAACTCAAAAATACATTTTGCACCAGTGGTTTTTACTGGGACTTTAATGGTGAGCAGCACACATTGGAAACTGTCATGACTCAAATGATAAATGAGTTTTATTCTGGTTGCCCCTTTTATGAAATAGTATATTCTTTATTTATTGTATACCAAATAGCTTGGTCTACAGCTTTTAGAGGTTTTTACACTTTCAGTGCAAAACTTACATATTTGTCATATTTTGTCTAATTTCATATGCCTATTATTACCAGGGTCTGAAATTAACTTCTTTCATCCTCATCTGCATAAACAAAGGTGTTGATGATGTTGCAACTCAAAAATAAATTGGAATACTTTAGCACCAGTGTTTTTTTTTTACTTGGACTTAATGGTGAGCAGCACACATTGGAAGGTGTCATGAGTCAAATGCTAAATTACTTTTATTCCCTTGTTGCCCTTTTATGAAATAATATATTTGTTTATTTGTTTTTCACAATTTAAGACTATACAACATAACAAAAAAATAAATGAATAATATACAGTGCAGGAAGAGGCAAAAAACCCACTGGGCTTATCTGAAGCCTCCACCTAGAGACAGTATTAATATAAAGAAATAATATGACTACATAATAGTGATAACAAACAATTAGGACAAGATATATATATAATAACAACAATAACAATACAGTAAATATATAAAAGATGAGATAAGTGTGTGTGTTGCTTGGAAGTGTATGGTTAGTGTTTGTGAGGAGGAACAAACAAATATTCTTTATTTATTGTATACCAAATAGCTTGGTTTACAGCTTTTAGAGTTTATTACAGTTTCAGTGCAAAACTAGGCTTACATATTTGTCACATTTGTCTAATTTCATATGCCTATTACCAGGGTCTGAAATTAACTTTTTTCACTGCCTGCAGTATAGTATTTTTTTTAAATCTATGCGCTGAATGAAGGAATAACATTTTAGATCTGATGTCATTCAATGTTCGATATATTTTACACAAAAAATATTATATTCATGGTAAATTACAGTGTTGGAGTTACACCCTAGCTTCTGAGGAAGCCCTATTTTTCAGGGGGTGGGCGTGTACTGTACACAGTACTGTACCTTACTTAGTGGTTATTTGCATAAAAACACAATTTAAATGATAAGGGAAATAAATAATTGTATTTGTATTTAAGTATATAAACATAGAATTGAATAGATCGTCTCCATTGTCATCGATATCCGATCCAGCTGAGTCAATATCGGCCCAATGTCCGATCCAGTATCGGTGCATCCCTAGTTTTTAATGAAATAAGACAGGATGCTGTGTCAGGAGAGTGATCACGGCAGCAGAGCTGTTGAAGCAAATCAGCTGGTGCTTTTTGTGACACATCCAGGTCAGGCAGAGTGTGTATGCCTTATCTGCCTACTACCTGTTGGCCATCACTAAAGTCCTTATCCAGCTTTGTCTGTCTGCAGCACTGATAGCCCCTTGGCTGCCCGAGTTATGAAATGACTTTGCAGCACCACCACCTGCACGAGAATGAATGAAAGTGTAACAAGGAAGTTTAGCGTGAAGGAGAGAGAGCATGCTAAGGTAGAGTTTGGCTGGTTTGGTTGGTGGACAAGAGAGGAGGGGCGAGGTGGAGGTGGAACCAGCAAAACTGCTTTGTCACAGTGTGGCAACACAATGGAGTCTTTTTTTAGGAAAGGGAGGCTCATCCTCCATGTCTGTAGTCACAAAGATTGCTCCAACACCAACCCCCACTGTCAATTGTAGTAAGGACACTTCTCCTCAGGAGGCTGTATCACTACTAAACACAAAGCTATTCCATCATACAACCAGCGAGTCAGCTACCACGTCTTTATGGGTACAACAAAAAAGAAGGGCTGTGACTCGATTGAAATTTTTAATCGCATGATTGTCCATAGTCAATTAATCACACATTTTTTATCTGTTCAAAATATACCTTAAATGGAGATTTGTCAAGAATTTAATACTCTTCTCAACATGGGAGTGGACAAATATGCTGCTTTATGCAAATGTATGTATATATTTATTATTGGAAATCAATTAACAACACAAAACAATGACAAATATTGTCCAGAAACCCTCACAGGTACTGCGTTTAGCATATCAAATATTCTCAAATCATAACATGACAAACTTAAGCCCAACAGGCAAATAAGCAAAAGTACAGATCAAAAGTTCTTCGTAGATGGTCGCTATAGCTACTACGTCATATTTTCCATGTTGAGCCTGAGATGTAAACTGAAATATATTGTTTTTTATCGATTAAATCTCTTGGTCGTTAAACATTTTTAAAAAAAAATGACCCTCACAAGTTCCCAAAGCAGCAGTAAATCCTCACATTTGAGAAGCTGGAACCATCAAATATAGAATTGATTATCAACTAAGCGTTTCAGCTCTAGCATTGAGCCGTTTCACCAGCCTCAGAAGAGTTTTGGTGCAAAAATTTTTTCTTCATTGTATACTAATGAAAAAGAGGATTCTTATTTGAAAATAAGGCCAGGGATTTCAGCACTAAGGGCAGACCGCCAACTTTGTGTGTGACTCATGTTGGTAGAGTAGAAAAATATAGAATTTGTATTTTAATAAGGGCTAAATATTGAATGGAATAGTTTCATAGAGATGCCAATTACGCATTTCTTGCACCCTCGGTCTCAATTTATTTTTCCGGTCTGTTATTTTTAATGAGAGTCAGAAAACATGTGACTGCCTGTAGTGGCTTTAGATTTGTGAGACAGAAAATATGATGAGTATCACAAGAAGTTATTGTTTTCAGTTGCCAAACAGAGATACTGTAGCTACTAATTACTAGATGCTTTTTTGCATTTTCTTGAGCCTTAGAGACAGCCAGGCATGTGTTTTGACAGCATTACCAGCATGCAGCTCTGCCTGTGCCCCTGGGACTCCATGTTTAGCATGGTCAGTGTCATTTCAGGGCTTTGAGAGATGGCACCATGCATTTCATTATGCTCACCACCCTCTCATACCCTCCACATCCTCTGCTCCTTCAATTGGGTGATAATCTGATTTACCACAGAGGCCAGAGTCTTCTCTTTAGCAGTATCTAATTTGCAGCCTTCTCAATGCACGAGTGAGTCCTCCTCTGTATTTGGTCGAATGCGACATAGTTTCCTCAGGAGGGTTATCTTAAAAATGCTAGTGTGGCCTAAAACAGTGGTTTTGATGACTCGTGACACATGGGCTGGGGGGTTAAAAAAAAGCAGCTCATTATGCTTGGTTTGTTTTTGCCTCATATTTTTAGCCGAAGGCGCTGCACCTCACACTACAATGTGGGTTTTCCACTTCTGTTAAGATACTACAGTGTGTCTGTTTCAGTTAAAAGTGAAAGTAAAGTTGAGCATGAGGAGCTGACACCTTTTCAAGCCTCCTCTTTGTAATAACTAACTGTTAATATTTAAACTGGTATGGTAATAATATCTCCATGTGGTGGAGTGTCCTAAACACACAGCCACACATTAACTGTAGTCTCTCAAATTCTGCTACTGAGAAATGTTGGCTGCCTTGTCATGGCTCGTTGGATCATTCGTATACCTGTTTTGGTTGACAATATCAAAGTCTTTTCAAAGCAGAGCTAGTGCGCTGGAGGCAGTGAACTTCACAACATATTTTTTTCATTTCATTTATTTTTTTCATGCATTGAAACCAAGCATAAGCGCAGTAGTATCACACATAAAGATATAGCATGATTTCTATGTTTTTTTCCCCCAGTGGCTGATTTTAAATAAATGGCTTTACACACAACCTCCCTCAGTTAAATTGCCATCTTTGCTGTCTAAATGGCGCATTAGATTTCAGTTTTAACCTGATTTTCTTTACATTGGCTTTTAGTTGTATATTATTAAAGCACCTACACACCAATATTAGTCCACCCACACAGGATTCTTACAGGGCTTTCAAGGCTTTATTGCTCACAGTATTTATTTTTCTTACAATTTTGGTTATTGTCAGTGAAAACACTATTAACATAAGGCTGCACATATTTGGTAATAAAAAGCCTTTTACCCAGTGGGCTACCTCCGGGTCTGAGAAGTGAAGCCAATGCGGAAGTGCCTAAAACTTGCATTGTTTCTAATAGCCAGCAGGGGGCGACTCCTCTGGTTGCAAAAATAAGTCTGATTGTATAGAAGTCTATGAGAAAATGACCCTACTTCGCACTTGATTTATTACTTCAGTAAACATTGTAAACATCAGTTTATGGTCTCAATCGCTAGTTTCAAGTCTTCTTTAATACAGCATGATGTTCATTTAGAAAATGATGGTCCCATTTAGAGGCAAATAGACCATAAAGCAGGATATGCTTTAGGGCGTGGCTACCTTGTGATTGACAGGTCGTGACCATGGCGTTGTCTGGTCTGGGAGTTGTCCGCGTTTTAGTCTTACAACTTTAAATCTTTCACAGTGTGTTTTCAGTTCATGAAAGTTAATTATAACCTTTTTGGTCACCTAAAAATGTCTTTTCAGCGTTCAGTTGTACTTAGCTCCACCCTCTCATGTCACTTCTGGTTGCCAAAAAGCCAAAATGGACGGCCAAAAACCAAGATGGCGACGACCAAAATGATGAAATCCTGGCTTCAAAACAGCAGTCCACAAACCAATGGGTGACTACATCCACTTCTTATATAGAGTCTATGATTTCACCTTTTTAGCCTTTAAAGCAGCAATAAGCAATATGTTCTACACTGAAAGGACTAATAATAATACAGTATGAAAGGGCTACTCCCAATTCCACTGAGAACCAATGCCCTACTTCACAACCCTGCAGCTTTCTATCATCTCATTGTTTGGTTTTGGCACCCAAAAAAAATCAAAACCATACTGGTTCAGATAGCAGCAGCTCCCAGCCCACAAGATCACACAAACTGATAATACAGTGTGCTTCCTCTTGCACCGCAGAAAACCTCTAGCAAGCCAGAGAAACCATTGGAGACCTATTTCTGGCTACCTGTCAAACTCCAAATGGTCCAATGGTCACTGGTGTTTTAGCCCTAGTTTGGTCTGCCAACTCTTGAGAAAAATATCTGGGTCTCTTGTACTTGGTAAATGTTTGACTTTCTTTCCCAGTCACTCGTTTACTTCATCTTTTTAAGGCAGGTAGCATACAGTCACTGTGTGTGAGCTCCTGTGCTGTAAGTAGCAGATCACAGTTTCACAGGAAGCAGCATTATCTTGGTTTTCTTGGTTGGCGAACCAAAACAATATGCTGAAAGCTGCAAGGAGCTGCAAAGTGGGGTTTTAATTCTTAGTCGGGTTGTCTGCAGCAAACACTACTGACTGATATATCCGTCTACTCTGATGTCATTTTCAGTCAACACTGAGGCAGGGTTAGCTCGGGAACAGCTAGCAGGCAGTTAACATTGAAAGCACCTGTTTATGCAAAGGCAGTTTCCTCACTTAAACACATAATGGCATCTCCTTATGTTGGATAATAGTAGATGAGACAGAGATCAAGATTTCCACAAACTGAGTGTTCCCAGCACCAGGTGTTTCACTGCTTTCCTGTATTGTATTATAGTGGCAATATCAATATCAACAGAAACAAAAGGGAGTGCAAAGATTAGAGCATTAGGGCCCTTATGATGATCCTATAACTATGGGATGATAATAGAAAAGAAACGTTTTGGACCATAAAAGTATTCTTAACAGACTCATCTGCTCAACTGAGATCTACTTCTCTGTCAACTCGTGTGCTAAATATTTTTTATAAAACAATTGAGTCTGCTGTGTAAACTGTGTGTGTACTGTATATGCAGATGGTGATGATTTTGTGAGGATCCAGTATGGGCTGACACTATTGGGCCTCCGTTATATCAGTGGACCCCTTTTAAAAAAAAAAAAAACGAGCACACGTCAACAACAAAAAGACTTAAAATCATGATGCACCATCTGCTCCAATATCACTTCAGTTATCAATGCTGCCGTCCTCTGAGTAGAGTATAGAGTCTTCCAGGACTCTGTAAACCATTAACTAATGTAAAGCACTGTGGCTCCTCTGTTAGCTGACACAGGAGATGGGTGACTTTGTTGTGTGGAATGTAACTTTGGCTTTACCTGAAGACAAGGTCATATGGTTAGCTGCTAGCTTTGTGGACATCTCAGCAGTGGAAACCAAATCTATCCGTGCACATGGTTGTGTCCATGTCATTGTTTGTTGTCTATGAATTTTAAACACAAACAACACAAGAATCCCACAAAAGGACCACTTTAAATCTTGTTTACTAGAGATGATGTACTGTCATTCAGCATCAAAAAAGCATTAAAAACCACTCATCGACTAAAGAGACCTTAGTCGACTAAGACCAAAATGACCGATTAGTCGACTAATCGACTAAGAGGCTGTCCTATTTCCTGTATGCTGCAAAGAGTGCCAAAGACACAAAAGGCCCTATTTTAACGATCTATAGCACATGAAAGTGCATGGCGTCCAACTCTACTTTTGCTAGTTAAACGGCGCATAATCTGGGCTCAAAGTCAGGCGCAAGGGGCAAAGGGGTTATATTTAGTCTCTTAATTAATCATAAGTGTGTTTTGGGCATAACAGGAATTAAACCAACCAGAGTGTCATCTCCCGTTCCCTTTAAAAGCCAGGTGCGCCTGCACATTGGCACATTGCTATTTAACATTGCGTAACGCGCGGAGAGGGCCCGCAAACTTTGAAGTAGCCTACGTCTACACTCGCACAAACAGAGGGATGAGGAGAGGAGATGCCACAGAGGCGTTTGTGCACCGTGATCTCACCGTGAGGAGCACGGAGAGCGCGCTGCAGGTTGAGCAATAATGCCAGAGAGCCTTACCTCATCATATTCCATCATATTCTGAATTGTCTCTTGCTGCCTGACTTTTGTGTTTTCCCTTTCGGTCTGCGGCAGACTTTAGACCAGGTTTTTGTTGGTCAATGGCGCAATCGTATTCTGCTGCCTCAAGATAGCAATGCACCATCAAAGCGCCTGACCACACCTCATTCTAAGGCCAACACGCCCATGGGCGCACAGATGGGCGCAAGTACATTTGCTACTTACACAACATGGGCGCTGGGCGTAAAATTGACAACTGTGTTGGTCTGAAACTAGCAATGACAGTTGAGCTGTGTGCCACGCGCACAGCTTTGCGCCGCTTTGCGCCGCTTTGCGCCGCTTTGCGCCGCTTTGCGCCACTTTGCGCCGCTTTGGAAACCACACGTTTAATTTGTGTAATTGTGTATTTTTGTAAGGATTTATTTCCTATTTGATGTGTCCATTTTGGGTTTAAATATTCAAATGAATCCATGTCCCAGGACCTCACAAACCAACGTGATTCTGTTCTCTTACAGGACTATTTTGAAATCAGTCTATATATACTGTATATATTCATACTGCCAGTCTAGATACAATTTATTAAATCTATATTCGGCTGTAGCTATAGCTTAAAGGTCCTCTTATGTTTCAGGTCTGTAAATATTTCATGCTGTGTGCCTGTTGTATTTAGTTTCCTACAGAAAAAGCAGACACCTTGCTTCGTTCTGAATTTCAGGCTTTCTGTACCTCTACTTGTGTCAAAGAGAAAATCTAGTTTATTATATTTGTTCAGAATTATTTTAAGGTGTCGTTCTTTGCTTGAACATGCACAGTATCTGCTTGATGGTGCCTTGTTGCCCACTTTCTCATCTCTGGTACTGATGTTGACACAGAGGATCCTCCTTTGAGATGCGGGCTGTCATAAGTGAAAGTAATTGTTCTAAACTGCATCTTCCCTGTGTTTCTTAAAATAGTCTACTTAGTACCTTTTCTTACACACCACTGCAGGAGAGAATCATGCAAAGTAGCTGTGCTCTGGAATTCATAATGGATCAGGTTTTAAAATCGTGAAATTGATTTTACTAGCTTTACTTGTGGTATCAGCAGATCAGCAGAGGCTATTTTTGCCTACTAACTAACTAGTGAGAGCTGCAGTTAGATAGTGAGATAAGGTATGGAGATGGTTTTGGTTCTATGTGCCAAGGTTTTATTTTTCTGCTTACTCTTCACATGAGAAGAACGCAATAAGAAAGTAGGAGTTAAGTGATGTGAAGGCGTAATAGTTGAAAAATGTGGCCTTTCAAACCAATAATCACTGCAATAACGTTGGAGTTATGACCCTGACGATCAACATGGCAGCTTCTTTTAATTCCCTGCCTACCAGTATGTGCATATGATGTGGATAGGAATGCAACAAACTCTCTCTTCAGTTGCACACAATAACACAATTGGTAGGGGAGCGAGGGCGATCCTTGTCCTCTCTCCAGGCATGCTTTGCCCTCTCTGGCAGTAACAAAGAGCCCTCTAATCTGACACATGAATGAAACCCTATCTGCTTCTCTCTGTTATCTGTCGCATCAGCCCAATTCCATGGTCACACCTTTTTCCTCTTTCTCCACTCTAGCTGAAAGCAGTTTGAAGCTCTTGAGGGCTGTTGTCTAAATACGCGTGACTCCACTGTTTATAGTCCTAAGTGTGACATTTCTTTATTTTTAACATTAACTTCAATGCCTGAGGTGTCTGTGTCTGTAAGTTTATCTCCCTTAACTAAAGAGAGAGGTCTTAGTGGATTTCCTTAGTTGATTAGTCGTTTTTTATGCTTTTTTCATGCTGAATGACTTATTTCTAGGGCTGTCAATCGATTAGAATATTTAATCGCATGGTTGTCCATAGTTGTTCACGATTAATTGCAAATTAATCACACATTTTTTATCTGTTCAAAATGTACCTTAAAGGGAGATTTGTCAAGTATTTAACACTCTTATCAACATGAGAGTAGACAATTTGCTTTATGCAAATGTATGTACATATTTATTATTGGAAATCAATTAACAACACAAAACAATAACAAATATTGTCCAGAAACCCTCAAAAATAATGCATTTAGCGTAATATACTCAAATCATAACATGGCAAACTCAAGCCCAACAGGCAACAACAGCTGTCAGTGTGTCAGTGTGCTGACTTGACTATGACTTGCCCATAACTGCATATGATTATCATAAAGTGGGCGTGTCTGTAAAGGGTAGACTCGTGGGTACCCATAGAACCCATTTTCATTCACATATCTTGAGGTGAGAGGTCAAGGGACCCCTTTGAAAGTGGCCATGACAGTTTTCCTTGCCAAAATTTTGCGTAAGTTTGTAGCGTTATTTAACCTCCTTCGTGACAAGTTAGTGTGACATGGTTGGTACTAATAGATTCATTAGGTTTTCTAGTTTCTTATGATACCAGTGCCATCTTCACTCTAGCTTTAAAACTGAGCCCGCTACCATCTCTGAAAGATCGATTGCGTCAATGTGTTAAAGAAATTAGTGACGTTTAAAGGAATTTTCGCTAACGCATAGTTATCGCGTTAACTTTGACAGCCCTATTTATTTCCAAGAAACTTATGAGCAGATCTCTGGTAAACACAAGATTGTGAGGGGTTCTTTTGTGTGATTCTTTGTGGAGAAACTCAGTTTTAGAGATCTGTCGATTAAATCAACTAATCGATTAGTCCCCAATGTTAGTCGACTAAGAATTTCTTTGGTCGAGGACAGCCCTAATTTTTGTCCATCTTTACAGTTCAAGCAGTAAAATCAACACAATGAGCATCTTGAGGGTGAGCAAACAGGTTTAACCAGCTAGTATGCAATTTAAGCTTAACTGGTTCTAAAAGACCACTACTGGGATGTCCGCTTTCTGCTTACCTGTATAGTTTGTTATTATTTAGCCCCCAAGCAGATCAGATAATACACCCGTCATGCCTCATCACCTGCTGTGTGCTGACAAACATCCAGATGGCCTCAGGATTCAGCCATGTTTGAAAGAGATGTGCTGTCGAATAAAGGCTGACCCACACTAAAAGATTTTTCAAATCTTAACAGTTGTTGAAAATGTGAGCGACCCCACACATAACGACATGTTATGATAAATTGTTCTTATAGTGTGTGGAGAGCAACGATTTGGCCAAAAAAGCACCCCACACACTAACAGATCCATTCATGAACAACAAGAATCCCGACTAAAAAAAACAGAAATCTCGCGAAATATCTTGTGATCAAATGTGCTCTAGTGTCAACAAACATGACGGACGACGGGCAAGAAGACTTAGCAATGTTTTTGCACTACTTTGTACTGAAAATTCAAGAAGAAAAAAGAAAAAAATAATAGATGAAGTCATGGAGACACGTTAAATAAACACTAGTGTTGGGGCGCCCCATGTACTAAGGTTGAGTCCTTACAGCAGCGGCACAGGGTTTGAATCCAACCTGTGGCCCTTTGCTGAATGTCATCCCCTCTCTCTCCTCCTTATATCTATCACTGTCATTGTCAAATTAAAGGCATAATTCAACTGAAATTTGATTTAGCGATTGTTAGCACTGTTGTGAACAAACCCATATGTTTGTTTTCACATCCGTCTTTGTACACAGTTATGAAAATTTGTTCCACATGGCAATTTGGTGCTTAACTAGCTCAAAGGATTGTTTTGTCTTTTCCCCCTAATTGCAATGCGACCTATGGACATCTCTGTTGTTGTAGGGTTAGGGTTATTGTGTGCTGGCTGTCACAGTATCGTGACACAGTACAGAATAATCAATTAGTTTCATTGTTTATACACGTTTCACCCCAATGAGCATGATTTCAGTTATTAAGTTGCGTAAATTTTGTGCACTCATTTGTAGACTAATTATTTTGTGCACTTGTTTGTGGACTAATTGGCTCATGTGTACAGTCGGTAAACATGGAAGCAGAACACATTTTCGACTAGACATGATGCTTTCTAAAGTGTTGGTAGAGAGGAGACACAATAGACAAAATCTCATCTGTTGTTTACTTGAGAGTTTGGTTTTACAGCTGTCGGAATAAATACCAATTATTCTGAGAGCAAACCTTTGAAAAAGACAAATTGTGTTATTATGTTTTTTATCTGCGGCTTTTATTCCTCATCATTGGCTTTCAGTAAATCGATGAAGCCATATTTCCCGAGTGAGTAGTAGTCAGCCAACAGCAGACTACCCATTCTCCACTCAAAGCATTCAACGTCAAGTGCTGAGTGTTAAAGTGTAGGATTAACCAGTCACCATCATTTCTCTGCTTCTCCAACTGTTGTAGTGACGCTGCCTGTTTTCAGGAAACAGGGCCATAGTGTAGTCTACTTCTTGGCCTACATCTGTCCTCTTAATGTTTCTTCTATAAACAGTGCCTGCTCACAAAGGCATTTAACAGAGTGCTACTGGTTATGCTGGAGGAAGCTGGGAACAGAGACTCTCAAACAGTTAATTAAACTGTGCCCCAGAATCGGCCTCACGGGCAATTAGAAACTGTATGTAGACTAATACTGTATCATTAGAATAGCTGGGGTCAGTTCAAATTAGAAAAAAACGTCACCTCTGGTGCTAGTCATGCATGTAGTTTGGTATAACTACTCCTATTGAAGAAATAGTGCCCATAATAAAACTGTTGACAGTGAGATCTGTGGATTATCCAGAGTAACAGTACTGAATCTGTTTATGGCGAGGAAGATACCTCAGGGACAGATCTCAAAATCTGCAGGCAAACGAAACAATCTATTGCCAAATTTAAGTAAGACACATAGAAATAGAATATAGGAGTAGAACGGACATTCCCTTTCAAATCAACGTAGCGGGTGGTCAGAGCGGCCGACATTTTTATGTGTATCGTTGCCATAGTGGCCATAGCGGGTTGACTTCCGCATAAACTAAACCGACTTGCGGCAAGTTGCGGACTCACTGAGGAGAGGTTTTGCAGTAACGACTAAACGAGCAGTGGAGTAGTAACATTACGAAGCACAGAGAGCCAGAGTAAATGAGTCAAATTTAACAGCTTAATGCTTCATCCACATACTTTTCTTCTTTCACAGTGAAGGAAAACACATTGCTATCGCCAGATGAGTGACAACTTTGTTCAGCTAATTTTTTGTAAGCAGTGTGGCGTTGAAGCATGGTGGAATTAGCGAGCTAGCGGACAGCTGGCTGGTTAGCTTCTGGGCTGGTTCCGCCAGGCTTTAGTGCTGCACTGATTGCGTAAAATGAGCCGAACAGCGGGCTGGTGGCCGCCGGCTCTAGACGGACCCTCCACCTGGGGACAAGCTACCTAGCTAACTATCCAGCCAGCCGTCTCTGGGAGCAGCGACCCACACTTTACGGCCCCATTGACGTGGGTTCTGTTGACACCATAACAACTAACCACAATCGCCATTTTCTTTTGTACTGGTCTAATTACCCCAGCAAACACTTCAATGACCCTTCTACTACTATTTTATTTCTATGGTAAGAACATATAGTTTTTGTATAATTTGGTCAAACCATCCATTTAGTAGTGTGTCATTATGCATCTACCATGTTAAGGTCAGAGTTCTGTCAGAATAATAGTTAAAAGATGGATTCTCACTTACAGTTGTCTTTCAGTTTATGCAGTTTAGAATTTTTTGAAGGTCCTTACAAGGTGACAACGTCAGCCAAAATGCCATTATGTTATTATGACAATAAGAGTACATTTGTTTTGCTTGAGCTTACCGGCTGTCAGTGTAGGGTGTGATCTGAATGGTTATTCAGAGCTGGTTTAGCAATGTTTTGTGAGTAGAGCTTTCTCTTGAAAGGGCATTTATTCGTGGTTGTTGATAAACCAGCTTTTCACCTTCTGTTTTGAGGGAAGATTTCCGACCAGTGACCATGTCCTACTAAAAGAGCAATCCTGTGGTGTGTCAGACCGAATGACATTCTCTGGTGCAGCTTCATTTTGACTTTTTGTTTTGACATAATCATGCCCAGTGCAGCTTTATTCTTATGTAGTCACAAACAAATTATACCTCAGTGGGGTTTTGCATGATCCCTCCCTTCACCACCCATCCATTTTCTAGTTGCTTATTCAACTCAAGGGAGCAGTGGCAACAGGGACATCTCAGCCATGTTGAATTAATTTACCCCCAGAACTATCCGTAGCAAGCCTGTGAAGAGTTGTTGTTCCCTCAGCTTATCCAACGTATGCCCCAGAGTCTCCTCCCACCCAATACTCCAAACTCCAAAAGGAAATGTCTCGGGGAAACATCCTTATCTGCAGCCAAATCTGCCTGCCCTGAACTGGAATATTTGTTCTTGACTTTATAAGCCAGTCACTTACAACATATCTTTATGTATTTTGGGGTGTAGTGGACAGTGTTTTTACCTAGCTCTGGTGAAGGACACACGGGTGGTGCTGACACCAATGAGCTGGCATGTTTGATGTTTCTCGCTTGACCGCAGCAAAGCGGAAGCCAGCCCTTAGTGATATAGTTACACAATTGGTCGGTAGGGTAGGGTAGGGTAGGGTTGGAGTTTCCCCATTGGCCGTTGCTTTTTCAAAATGAATCGGCACAACAGTGTTTATGTTGGTAACGTCTTTGCCTCTGTGATCAATCATCTGATTCACAACGCGTTTGTTACTTTACCTACAACGCTCAAACCAGAAAGCCTCATTTGAGAAATTTAGCGCAAGCTCTAAAATATCTCAATTTTTGGTGCCAATGTTTTTTTTCTGTGTAAATTAAAATTTTCCTGTATATGTGTTTCAAATGTGTTGTTTCAGTTTGGTGCATAGTGCGGGCGTAGCGAGTGTGTGGTTGAATGAGAGAGAGAGTGACGGTGGTGGACGCGCTCAGAGCAGACAGATGTTGGCGATCGGAGCAGAGAAGAAATTAACAGTTATTGTTGTCAATTGGTAGTAAATTTACAGTATATGTAGGTTTCAGTTCACTACCGCTGACTATTCCTGTAACAATTTGGCCTCAATTTAGTACATTGACCAAACACGGTCCAGCCATATACTAGGTTTTGACCTAAACCTGATGTAGGTTGAACTATATCAACAATAAAGCTCTGTAAAAAGCTAGTAAGCGAAAATGCCTCACATCTTATCCACTACTCTTTGTCCAGAATTCCTATAACTCCTATCATTTTTAATGATGCTATCTTTGCAGGCTTCCCTTTCAAGCAAGGTTTAGCTGACAGACTCATTGTTAAAGCTTTAAAGCTGAAACTCACACTTTTCTTCATGTGCTAAGACATGAACTGGCCATATTTATTGCATAGACGCATGCAGACCTGCAACTTGCATTGAACAGTTCAGTACCAAACGCAGTACATTTTCCATTGTACCTAGATGTTGCTGTTTTTTTGTTGCTTAGTGGTTGCTATACTTCCACAATACTACAAAACCACTAAAAGATATTTTGTCTTTATAGTCCCCGACAAACACAGCACTATAACCGAGTGCAAAACTTCACGTTTTACCTGGGTCACGAAGATCAATGTCATTTTTGAATTTCACTGGATATGAAATGCACCTTGAGTAATCGACAGTGAAAATGCACAAGCGTTTTAAATTCCCAATGACTAATGCGTAGTGGTTACACACATGCATGCAAACACTACTACCACCTTACTGTGCTAGCACGATGGTTAAATTGACATGTTGGAACACTACAGCAGAGCTTTTGGCGTAACAGGAAGCAATATTAACCTCCCAGCCCGCTATCTTCTCTTCACAGTAGGGGGTGTAATGATATGCTAATACTGCTTGCCTGCCAGCCAAGTTCCAGTGTTGGATGCTGGGAAAAGGTGTGAATATTAAAATATAATATGAAATGCTGCTCCTTTTGTCAAAGAAATGTGCTGCTGAAGCCAGAGGGTGTTGGCTCACCTTAGTCCCGGTGGGGGAGATTTCTCAAAGGAAAACACAATATAATTGTTATGTGAGATCACAGAAGCTTCTAACAGGCTTAATGCACAGAGCCTAAACCCCAACACATGCCTTCATCTCTGGTGTTCTGTAGCACTGTCATATACCTTTTTTCCTTGTTTTTAGTATATAGTATATATACACTTTATGACTAAACACACCTGTAAGTATTACATGAAGATATACCTTGTTTGGAGGTCTCTTGTGAGGACAAAATAGCTTTTTAAGGCTCACTGTGATAGTATTGACCCTTCGCTAAGTCCCGCCCCTCGTAGGCAGACTGGCCAATCATAGCGTAGCATCTGCCAGCTTCGACCAATGTCCAACAACTATATGGCTCTGCTTCACAGACTCTCATGCAATTGTTTCAGATTTTCTTCATTTTCAGGCTGGTTTTGTGGAGTTGGTGCTCGTCATTGTTAAACGTTGTGCCTGGAGCTGTGTAATAATAATACTCGTTACCCGGAGTGGTCGGAAGGAGGTATACGTTTCTAAAATGTTAAGTTTTTATGTAAAAACTTGTGGAGCTAGCATTAGCAGAGTGCGTTACCACATCACCGTTTTTTGCTGCTGAATCAGTTTGACATACTGATATCCTCCAAACGCATATTGTAGACCCTTCTGTCTACTTCTCTCTGAAATCGCTTCTTTGTTTTTCCAAAAAATTTATATTTCTTCAGGGAGTGCAGTTAGTGACAGTGTGGGCTCTATGGTAGCTCTGACAACTTGACGGAGTAGCAGCGGGGGGCGGGGCTTAACAAAGGGTCTTTTGCATGATGCAGCATGGCCCAAAAAGTTTAGCATTTTTATTTCAAATTAAATTGCATCATATTGCCATAATGATTGTGTTTCTTAATATGAATGTCACAAGAGATTTATACTATACTTTCTTTCAGTGTAGGGCCTGATGTCAGACCTTTCTTGACACCTTTACTCAATTTAATTTAGTTTTGTTGTATTTTTAGCAAATGTTGAGTATTCCCCAAGATCCATTTGCACACAAGAACACTGTTTCCAGTGAGCTTTTAGCATTGCTAAAAACTCTGATGCTTACAGACCCCTCATCATTGTGAGTTGATATAACTGGCTCACATGCAGTCACCATTAAGTTAGCAACTCCTTATAGCCCGGGAAGGATATTTGGCATAAATAGGTTTCTTTATTTGTTACTTTTTGTTATGATCCATGCTTTTGTTTGTAGTTGAATATTTTTTTTAGTTCATAATGTGCAGTACACACAGAAGCACAGTGCAGATGAAGTCACTGCCCACTATGCTCTAGATACTAGGGCTGCAACTAACGATTATTTTTTATTGTCGATTAATCTGTCGATTATTTTCTCGATTAATCGATTAGTTGTTTAGTCTATAAAATGTTGAAAAATGTCAATCAGTGTTTCCCAAAGCCCAAGATGACGTCCTTGAATGTTTTGTCCACAACTCAGAAGATATTCAGTCTACTGTCAGGAGTAAAGAAATCAGAAAATATTCACATTTAAGAAGCTGGAATCAGAGAATTTTGACTTTTTTTTCTTAAAAAATTACTCAAAATGTTTAATTGATTATCAAAATAGTTGCTGATTAATTTAATAGTTGACAATTAAACGATAATCGTCGCAGCTCTACTAGACACAGAACTTAGCTTTATGATTTCATAGATATATGGTGATGGTGGTGATGATATCCATCCATGTTTTACTGCAGCCAAATCAGCCTTTGTCCAACAGGACTGTCGCTGAATACTGACACAATGGTGACCATTTAGTTTTTATTTCCTCCATGCTTGTAAGCAAATGTTCTAGTTGAGCCTGTGGCATATTCCTCTGTATTAGTCATGGTTAGACTGCATGATTCTACTCTTCTTAAGAAATCACTTACTTTCCCCTGTCCCTTAGTTGTTTGGCAATTTAGTTTGTCAAAATATTGTCATGCATATTACTTAGCTATGCTTGTGTGATAGAACTGTCAAGTTGAAACTGCGTCCTGTCACATTTGCATAGAAACTGCACCCTTTCGATTGCATGCATGTGAAGTATGCAGGCTTTACATGCAAACCTGCAAAGTGTGTATCTAAGACGGCACAACAATCCAAACTTCTGCCATGACTGGAAATGTGGGGGTGTGACTGTGTATGACTTAGACGTGTCGACAGACAGACGGCTGTCAGCCAAATCTGGCCCTGTACCAAATTTATTTGGCCTAATTTGAAAATTTCAGCAGTGTGCTACGTCAAAACATTAAGGCTTGTTTCATAAATGTAATGTAAATATAATGATGTAAATATAAAGCAAATTATTACTGTGCCTTGCTGTGTACTGTGGACTGTGCATGATGCTGAAATGAGGTCTAATCATATTACCAGATAAATCACAGATGAAAAATGAAACCACTTAATTTTGATGAAACAATGCCATATATCTTTAATTGAAGCGCAATATAATTTTTTAACAAAGATACATTCACAAAAACAAATGATGACAAGATTGATCTCTTTTCTAACAGCAGTTCTGTTACAAACAGGAGGGAATGACACCCCTAAGACATTTATTATCCATTATTAGCTTAACTGCACACTTAATTAACTGACCAAGCTAATGTCTGATTCTTTTCACTCCTATGTCTTTAAGTCGATAAATTACAGGGCTGTAGCTCTTGGTAAGGCTGTTGTACAAACCCAGAATTACACTGAAGCTATGGCAAGAAGAATTCAAACAATAATCAGACACTGTTATATACCAAAATATATCTATTTTTTATAAAATAAATGAAAACAATACTGAAACAATTGAACATGCATAACATAGAGGCCTGTATCTTCACCGCACCTGTAAGTCTGTGTTGGCCGTCCAGTGCTGAAAAAAAAAACAGACCATCCCTTGGTCAAACCTGACTGCCGACCCCTAGATGTTTCCTCTCCCCTTGACCTGCTTTCACACTCTCTGCATCAGCAACTCATCTGTTGCCAAGGTCTGGCATGCAACCTGTAGGGAATACAGGCAACACATAAGAGATGCAGTCCATAAATAAACACCACACGATCAAATGTAACACAATATTTACTCTTGTAAGTCTTCAAACTTTCCTATAAATCTGTGCCTTGCACCCAAAACTACCACCTGCCAATTTGCAGCACCTCAGTGACTCACAAACCACAAAAGGAAACCCTTCACTTCCTGAGTGTCGTGATAGTACTGTAATGTCAGCCACTAAATTTGTAGTAACTCAGTAGCATCGTTTACTTCTTCTTTTTGCCCTGTGGGAACAGCAAAGCTTTGCTCGCACTATTTATTTTATGATTTAATTAACCTGAAGTTATGAGTTTAAGTTCTGAAACTCTGCTTACCTGAAGTTTACTTAATGCATTATTTGTAATCTGGCCAGGACACCTTTATTTTTCTATTAGTATCGAGTGAACTGAGCTATTTCGAAACAAATGAAAAGGTTTTTGATCTTTTCAAGATTAGACAAAATTGTAAAGCGTATAAGGTTTTAATTAGGGCTGTCAAACGATTAAAATATTAAATTGCGATTAATCGCAATATTTAATACTCTTATCAACATAGGAGTGGGCAAATATGCTTGCTTTACGCAAATTTATGTATATATTTATTATTGGAAATCAATGAACAACACAAAACAATGACAAATATTGTCCATAAACCCTCACAGGTACTGCATTTAGCATAAAAAATATGCTCAAATCATAACATGGCACACTCAAGCCCAACGGGCAACAACAGCTGTCAGTGTGTCAGTGTGCTGACTTGACTATGACTTACCCCAAACTGCATGTGATTATCATAAAGTGGGCATGTCTGTAAAGAACCCATTTTCATTCACATATCTTGAGGTCAAGGAACCCCTTTGAAAAGTATGACAATAGTATGACATGGTTGGGACCAATATATTCCTTAGGTTTTCTAGTTTCATATGATGCCAGTATCTTCACTCTAGCTTTAAAACTGAACCTGCTACAACCTAAAAATCGCAAGTTGCGTAATTGCGTCAAAGTAATTTGTGGCGTTAAAACTAATTTGCGCTAATGCCTTTATTATCGTGTTAATTTTGACAGCCCTAGTATAAATACAAAGAAATGATTAAGCAAAGTGGTCACACAGTTAACTATGGTTTTACTCATGAGTGAGCATTGCAATGACATTTAGCGTTTATACTGTAAACTGACAAGATTTTCTTCCGCTGCCGGAACTGTTTAATGAAACTACGATTATTACCATGACAACAAACTGTCCATTCACACTGCACGTCAGTCCATGACATTGTTCATGACTTTACAAAATTCAGCACGACGCTCTCTTTAGCTCAAAATGCATTAGTTTTTTTTCGACACAACCATCAAGAGTGTTGTGACTAAGCACAAATTCATCTTTTATTCTCACAGACAGAACTGTTATTTAATATTGGATGAGTAGTGGCTAGTTCAAATGAAGTAATTTTGCTGAGTGGTGGCTCTCCATTTCAAATTCCCCTAATACAGTATTTAAACAGTGTCTTCTTTAAGCATATACAATATAAGGAAGTTTGGATCGCTGTACTATGCCCCCTTTGAAAGATTATCTCCTGGTATGTTGCATGGTATGCATTTCCTTGAAGTACCAGGCTCTGCGTCAGCAGGAGGAGGATGAGGAAAGGTTTTGGAAGGTGGAGGAGTGTACATAGCCTAAGTTAATGAACTTGTTTGGTATGAGGGTGAGTTGAAGGCCACACAATCCACACCCAGATATTAAATCACCTGCCAGAACCACAGGTATTTTTACATTTCCTTGAAAAGCATGAGATCACTTTTCCTCCTCTTCTTTACCGGAAGAAAAACTAGTTTTTCAACATGTTTAAACCACCAAATAGCTGTTTTCTCTTATGATCTAGGGATCTTCTTAACCTCATTTGTTTACTCACTGTTGACATGATCCTTTTGTCAGGGATGTATCAGATACTAAGTAGTTCTGGTATTATTAGGACATTGAGCTACATACAGTAAATGACACAGCTAAAGATAATCAGGTTTACTGTCTCCTGATCATTACCTGTGATTGGCAATGAATGTCCATGGGGTAACCATTTCCACAACTCTTCATACCTGTCTTGTACCTGTCATGGTAAAAGTGTTGTTGTGGATGTGAAGGTAGTGGCTAAGGTGAAAGATGACCATAAAGTGTATGCAGTCTTGATGGGATTATTGCCAATTGTGGAACTAATGCACTGTGTTTATCAGTTTACACAATAGACTGTATCTAAAGATGGACAACATGACAGCTCCCCAAAAGTGAAGCCAAAACATCTCGATCGCCCCCTGGTGGCTGGCTGCAGTATAGGTCATAAAGCCCACCTCCTCCATGTCAGCGGGTGGGACATGGGCCAAACTAAAAAGTCAAAGTACACGTCAAATCCATTTTTTCCGATGATGGTCTCGGTCATTTCAGGTAGTTCTTATCACAGACTCTGGCTCCAAATGAGATCAAAATCTCAAGATTGCAGCTCCCGTATCCAGGATATTTTGGCTTCACTTCTGTACAGTGGGAGGAAGTGGAGACGTGTCGTCCATCTTTATATACAGTCTATGGTTTACACATTGAATGCATACTGTTAAATTGAAACTTGAGAGCAGGTGTAAAAGCATTATGTAAAACCTTTTGGCAAATGTTCTTCTATTGGGACATCTATTCCTTTAATATGGCTGAGTAATTTAGTAACGCTCCTTGCATTGTAGACAGTAAGCATAGCACAGATTTAGCTATGAGTAACATGTAGCGAAGGGGGTAGCTGTTTGTTGAGGATATCCCTTATTAAATCCACAAACCTCCCCACACCAATTGCATTTAGCCTAACTGTATATTTTTTGTTGCACTGAAACATTTTCGTAGAATGAGCAGCCACATTTCAGGATATTTGATCTGATAATATTTGATAAGACAAATGTTTGGTCTTCTTTTAGACTACACCCCTCTTTACACTTGCATAATACTAGGGTAATGTTGCTTATTTTGGTGGAAAATAAGAATCATTCACTTTATAATAATATTGAACTGACAAGCAGACAATCCTCACATTTTAGATGATGGAACCAGCAAATGTTTGGGATTTTTACTTTGTTATTGGTAAGTTGTCCTGCCATAATCCACGTCAAACATAGGCTACATCCACGAGTCCTTTTGAGATGTCAAAAGAATGATGCAGTAACCCATAAACAGTCGGGCCATCATACATCTACAGGACCACCAGACAGGCAGCACCTGGTCACAAGCCTCTCAAAGTAAATGTTAAAAGGTCGAGTGTGTTCATGCTGGAACGTCACCGGGGTTATCAATTTGGCAGCTTACATCACGGATGTTTCATTGAATTATGCCCAAGTCATCAAGGTTCAACAACACTAAGTTTTGGAGTCCCAGAGGCAACTGTCTCCTTATATGAAACATCCAAAAACATTGTTTTGTGTCTCCAAGTCCAAGTGCAAAAACTCCCAAGTTTTTGCATGTTTTGCATGTCTACAAATCACATTTCCTTTACCGTTGTTCAAAGACCGAATACTATAAACTGACTTTCGCCCAGGAGACCGGTTTTTGTACCCCATGTGAAACCAGAAGTCAGCGTTGATTTATTAGTCATGTAACTTCCGTTAAGTTACACCACTTCCGCTGTTATTTTAACCCACACCGCGATCTTTTCCGCTTTTTGTTGCCTAAACCTAACCAAGTCGATCTTTTCCTAAACCTAACTAAGTAGTTTTATTTTGAAAAGACTGGTGCGTAAATTGACACGTGCATCACGTGTTGTTGGATATTCGTAGGAAAATGCACGAAAAATGAGGAATAACTTTTAGTTAGAAATCATGTGAACCGTTGTGAGGATACGTTGACTAGATAACCCATATGTGTTTTGTCAAAGTGATTGCCTCCACATCAGGGTGGAAATACCAAATCCCACTTGTGTGCTCTAAATGTTTCACTGGCATTGTACTAGCATTTGCACCCAGAGCTGTATTCAATAGCTTTTGAGAACTTTGTTCACCAGAATTTATGGAGATATTGAGGAAGCTAGCGTGTCAAAGTTACGTACAAACCATCCGGTTGGAGTGGAACAACTATGATAAGGTATGCGGCTGCAGACAGTTTCCTGGTTCCCCCTTATCCGGTTTCCTCCAAGAAATTGTTTGGCTGAGGTGCTAAGCTGCCCAGATCCTGTCACATCTCGTCTCTTGATAAATTCCTTAAGTAGATAATGACCTAAACAATAGTTGCACTTATATGGCATTTGCTGTGTGAAATAGCATCTCTGCTCCGATTCTCCGAGGGTTAATGTTTTATATAAAAGTGTAATTTTTCATGATGTTGGTGCTTCAGTTATAAAAAAATATCATTTTTTTAGCAAATCAGATTGGGTATTTTGAGTTTATGGTTTATTAACATTGGTTTTGGTTTATACATGAAAGTTACTGTCTTTTTAGCACAAAATTCCCTCTTTCTATTATTATCCTTCCACTACAGCTCAACAGGGAAACTCTGTCTGGGGAAACAAGGAGGGAATTGCATACTAAAGCCTGCTGAAGAAGCATCATATTAGCTTCAGAAAAACTTGTGAATACATTTTTACATAAAATGAGGACTGTAGATTTTGTCCCTCATCACTTGCATTGAAAGTGTCTTTTAATGGATTTGGTACAAATTGTTGAATGTGAACAAAACTGTGTTAGTTTACAATGAAAACTTCACAGACTACCTTTTATGTAGAAATGACTGCTTAAGGGTCGGTCCGTCCTACATGTCTAAATTCTCATTTCACTTCTCCACGCATCAAGGCAGCCTGGATGTTTATCTCTTTCCTTCTTCACCTCTCTGATCCAGCTGCTATTTTTAACATGTAACACCAGAGCCAACCTTCCTATTTACTGCCACTATGCAAACTGAAATCGTAGGCGTTGCTGTGTCAAACAATGAAATTCTTTGTTTGATGAAATCCCTTCTTTCCATGTCTGCTATCTGGCAGTCGCCTCACATTAATAGTGACAATATATTCTCCAGCATGATTTTTGTTAATACTGGACATCATATTCCAGACAGAGAGCACATAAAGGTTTTCTGGAGCAGAAAGCCATGCAGTCAATAGATCGTATACGAGTGTTGTTTTCATTTTGAACATCTCATTCCAGAAGCAGACGACTTCAGTTTGTCAAAGTTGCTCTGGAAAACTAAAAGATTGCCCTAAAGCCTGGACTCTGATGTCTAATGAGGACCATTTCCTGACAAGCCTTTTCCTTATGTTGACAATAGCAGCCGCTCTACAGTTTAAGCCAGATTGCCAGATAGATAGACGGTGTCAAAGAGGTCTGTTATACACCTCCTTATGTAAGGCTTCGCTAAGTTGAAAATGGTCAAAATGCAGCTTCTTGCTTTGGTTCAAGAAGTCATCCAAATGCATGTACTTGTGTTCGTTTGTGTGTTTGCTGAACCATTACATGACAAACTGTTGCTATAGATTACTTTCCTCCCCCTCCTCCTGCTTAGGGTAGTGCACTGGACAGTGGAAGAGAATTAAGTACAGTTTATGAGTTAGAAGTTATATTTTGGAGGATGGCAGCATAATAAATAGGGAGCGTATACAGGAATTATAGCTACAACGATTAGTCGACTAATTGTTTGACAGAAAAGTAATCTGCAACTATTTTGATAATAGATTAATCGTTAAATACATTTTTCATGCAAAAGAGGCAGAAAATGCTGTTTTCAGCCTCTCAAATATGGAGATTTCCTGCTTTTCTCTGTTTTATACCATATTAAACTGAATATATTTGGGTAACAAAGCTGACAAAACAAGACATTTAAAGTAGGGCTGTCAATCGATTCAAATATTTAATCGTGATTAATGACATTTTTTTATCTGTTCAAAATGTACCTAAAGATGTACCCTAGATTTGTCAACTATTTAATACTCTTATCAACATGGGAGTGGGCAAATATGCTTGCTTTATGCAAATACTGTATATGTATATATTTATTATTGGAAATCAATAATAACACTATTTAGTGTGTTATTTAGCCTCTTTCGCGACAAGCTAGTATGACATGGTTGGTACCAATGGATTCCTTAAGTTTTCTAGTTTCATATGATACCAGTATATTCACTCTAGCTTTAAAACTGGTGTAAAAACAAATAAGTGTTAACGTGTTAAATTTGACAGCCCTGCTTGAAAGACATACCTTGGACTTTGAGAAACTGGAATGGATATTTTTCACTATTTTCTGACATTATATAGACCAAACTATTAATCTAGAAAATAATCGGCAGATTAATTGATAATGAAATTAATCGTTAGTTATAGCCCTAACAGGAATGCTGACATACTTGTAATTTCATCATATATTACACTGTCAACAAGTGAAATAGAAACATGGTACAGCATGGCTACAGAAGGACGGATAGTTTCATCTAAATCCTCTCTCTTCCATTTGGATGAAATGTACTGTGGGTCTTAATTATGGTAGTTGCTTTCCTTTTGCTTGTTTTTGGTCTTTGTCTCTCTCATCGCACCGTGCAGAAGGCATAATACAGGATAAATGATTTATGATTGCATAAAAGAATTCAATTTAATGTAATCTAAAACAGTATAGGCGTATGCAGGCCTATTGTAATCATGTGTTATCTACTGTCTTCTGCATGTTGTACCAAACCTCTGTCCTCCGGCAAATGAGCAGAACAACAAAGGTAATGATGTGTTGATCAGACTACTGCCTGGGCATTATCACGTTTAATGTAGTGTGAAAATGACTGTCAGCCATTGTTTAAAACAAAAGCTTGGCAGGTTGCCCCTCTGAAGATATTCTTAGAAATCCAGCTATTAAAATACCTCTCTCCACCTACTGTACCTCTCCTCTCTGTCTCTGTGTTGGTCTCGTAGTATAAGGAAAGCAGCTCAACAGTGTCAGATGATCAATCTTCTAATTTGAAATTAATTAATCTAACAGTAATGTGTAAAAACCCAATAAAATTGAGCAATTTGATCAGACTTTTATAAATCTGTTAGCTTCCAACTCAAAAAGATTCTTTGGTGCCACTTGTGTAAAATATTCATGAAGTGTTTTTGGAATAACAACTTGTTCTTTATGAAGTGAGTGTGACTCAGCTGTGATTATTGAACCAGTGTATTCCATGGTCACCGCACGCATAATTGTCACCACTTTACCTTCTACTCCTGCTTTGACAGATGTGGAGTGGCTGGCTCATCCACCAGGCGTGATTGTTGGTTTGATGTTCTGTGAATATTTTCAACAACAGAAGCTCGAGTAACAAGCCATATTACAAGACAGACAAACTGGTAGCGATCCATAATTCTTGTGTATTACAGGCAGCATTGAGGGAGTCTGTTTGAGTTGTGACAGCTGCAGACTGTGCAGAGAGCGGGGCTGGGAAATATGGCAGAAAGATGTTATCATGACAATAAATTCCTTCTTGTGTGATAACAGTTTATCATGATATATTTCAGTCAGTGTATTTCTGTTAAATGTTTTTTTGTGAATAAAAAAGTGTGGTAGATATGAATAGGGCTGTCAAAGTTAACGCAATAATAATGAAAATTAGTCGTAACGCCACAAATTTCTTTAACGCAACTTGCGATTTTTAGGTTGTAGTTGTTTAAAGTAGTTTAAAGCTAGTGAAGATACTGGTATCATATGAAACCAGAAAACCTAAGTAATCCATTGGTACCAACCATGTCATAGTAGCTTGTCGGGAAGGAGGCTAAATAACGCTCCAAACTTGCGCTACATTTTGGTGAGGAAAAACTGGCATGTCCATTTTCAAAGGGGTCCCTTGACCTCTAACCTCAAGATATGTGAATGACTATGGGTTCTATGGGTACCCACGAGTCTCCCCTTTACAGACATGCCCACTTTATGATAATCACATGCAGTTTGGGGCAAGTCATAGTCAAGTCAGCACACTGACACACTGACAGCTGTTGTTGCCTGTTGGGCTGCAGTTT
>CAKAKR010058765.1:0-32350 GCA_916700685.1 Adelosebastes latens
ATTTTATTTAGTCTTGCGTCATTATCTCATGGATGGAGCAGGCTTGAGTTTAATTTGACGTGCAGTGATGAGTTGCTGCTTGTCTGCTCTCGCACGCAATCAGCTGTCCGTTCTGTACAACACATAGATCAGATTTAAACGCCTGGATGCTCCTCCCTACGAAACTTCAACCTCTGCTGTGCTCCTTTACCTCCCATTTCCCCTCTAGAGCTTATACAATTAGTCACATTTATCAATTTAGAGCACTTCATACTAGTTATGAAGGTGGGCATCCTGCCATCACCTTGTAGAGCTGTGATTGAGTAGAACAGTTCTCTCACCTCAGCCTGCCCCTTGTTAGGTAAAGTGAATTTTACTAATGCCTGGCGTGGGCTAATGCCTTCTTTTACAAGCCTAATAAGAATAATGGCTCGTCATAAATTCTGAGTCATCCTGATCTTATGAGACAGGCTGTAAATGAGTTATGAAATATATCTCTGCTTCCAGCGCACTTACTGTATGATGGTGAGAGCACACTTGGAAAAGAAGGCTGCAGGGTTCACAAGACTGTGCTTGAATTTGTCCGCAAATTAAAGGGACTGTATGTAAGTTTTTATGGTTTTACACGTATAAACATTTATTTTTTCGTCCTTTATTGCCAATGTGTGCACAGGTTGTAACCTAACCTAAAAAAAATTAGACCTTCTGCGACTTTCTGGGTGTCCTCTATCAGTCTGTACACTGCTTTTAATGTTAAGAATGCGGGATGTTTTAGTGTGCAACCATAGCTAACGTTCTGTTAGAAATGGGGTCGGCTAACGCAAACAAACGTCCAGCTCCCACCACAACTCAGACTCCAAAACAAACTCCCGGAAGTACAAAAAAACAAAGTTACATCTAGTAAAGCCCGTCTAGCAAAACAGGAATGTGACCGAAAACTAGGATCAACAGCGGTAGGGCCTTCGATTCAAGGAAGGACCTTCGTTTGGTTTTGGGTATCTAAATGGACCCCGAGCTGGCAAAATTCCTATTGGACAGGTAAGCTAACATTACTGCCAAGCATGTGAAATATATAGAGATATTGTGATTTTAGCTGTCAATCACATTCAGTCTCGTGTGTGTTGCCTCACTGTTTTGATTGATGCTCGCATCTACGTAGTGCGAGCACAAGCGCCACCAACAGGCGATAACTGTCGTTGACTTAACAGCCACAGGTGTCACTGTTAACAAGCTATTTTGATTCTTACATCCAGCCCCTTAAAAAGTGCTGCGAGTTTTCCTTGTTTTTGCTCCCAGTAACACTATCATGTGCACAAATAACACTGGGTTATAGTAAAACACACACCTGCACACATACACACACATCCTCTACTTACGCTATGTGGTGGATTTATTCTGCCAAGCCGGGGCGTGAAGCCAAATGAGAGGAATTGAAGAAAATAAATATTTTTGTAATTGTGAAGGCGCGCTGGTTTCAGCATGAAGAAATGCCAGGATAACATGAATTGAGTCTGACTGTGGCTTGGTCAGCAGAGCAAAGCCAAGTGGATTAAGGGCTCAGGGAGAATGAATGAATTATCTGATTGTATAGAAGTCATTGAACACAACCCAAGGAGGGCATCCATTTCTTTTCAATTAGCTGCCTGTGCTGGTCTATATAATGTGACTGGAGGCGAGGGGTGTTTGTTTATCTGAAGTGAGTATAAATGAGGAGTTGTTACAGTAATCGAGAAGCCATCGGATTTTTAAAACCAAAACCTTGGGAGTAATTTGTAAGTGCACAGGAGAGAAGGCGTTGTTTGACATTTTCAGTAGTGGCAATTACAGTGTGGCTAATGCCGAGTGTAGTTTTGCTGTTTGACTTGGCTGTCACTGTCTCCTCAGAATGGCAATAGTCCTAGACATGGGATATTAGGGCTCAACACCTACTCTTTCATTCACTGCCTGGGCGGATTGCTATGCCATCTGTGGCCGGCCAGAGGTGGGATTTGTCAGCGTTGCTTAAAAGGTCTTGGTCTCACCAGGGGCAGAACCGTCCAATTCAAATAGTGCAACCAGCCTGGGTTTACCATTCGTTATGTCTGTCACCCATAATTTAACGTTGGCTTGTGCTTTCAAATGTCAGGCATGAAGATTTCAGCGCGAGTACAACATCCCAAAATAATTCCACGGTAATTCCTCCTCTCATCTCCCATTTTGCTGAGAAAACAGGTACATGAGTGATATTCGGAAAGAAAAGCTGCACGCCTCGCAGCGATGTGGAGCTGTGGGCTTGAAGCTAATGGAGAATGTTGTGCTTGGTGGGCAACGAGACGTATTGGCAGAGCAGAGTGCTGATGATCGACCATGGCACCGCACTCCGGGCTTCAGGAGGCGATAATGATTTCCTTGACATTCTCCCCAATCTGAGCTCATTTGAGCAAATCCTGCACTACTCAGTCTAATCAAGGCCAATGTACTCCGAACAGCGACGGCTCCTTCGAGAGCAGACACAGTACCTTAAAAGGTTGCATTATCCAAATGACAAAAGATAATATTTTTTCACTTAGTGATTTCTAGCCATGCAGATATAGTTTTGACTCTATTTGGCAATGTTTTGAGGTATTTGCCAGTGAGATTTGTGCTACTACCCTGATACAATGGAGGTGAATGGAATTTTGTAACTGGTGCCCACAGCAGTGAAAAATGCAGTGTCTCTTCCCAAAATCACTGATAATCAGACCAAGATGTCAGCAGTTTTCATTGGAACTACTTTTGTAAAAAGAAATATTCTTTATAAGAAATGCTGACATCATGTTTCTATGGATTATTCATGGGGCTGTCAAAGTTAACTCGATAATAATGCGTTAATGCAAATTAATTTGTCCACTAGCTTGCCATGAAGGTGGCGCAATAACGCTCCAAACTTACGCTAAAGTTTGGGGAGGAAAAACTGGCTTGACCATTTTCAAAGGACTCCCTTGACCTCTGACCTTAAGATATGTGAATGAAAATGGGTTCTGTGGGTACCCACGAGTCTCCCCTTTACAGACATGCCCACTTTATGATAATCTCATGCTGTTTCGGGCAAGTCATAGTCAAGTCAGCACACTGACACACTGACAGCTGTTGTTGCCTGTTGGGCTTGACTTTGCCATGTTATGATTTGAGCATATTTTTTATGCTAAATGCAGTACCTGTGAGGGTTTCTGGACAATATTTGTCATTGTCTTGTGTTGTTAATTGATTTCCAATAATAAATATATACATACATTTTCATAAAGCAAGCATATTTGAGTATTAAATACTTGACAAAATCTCCCTTTAAGGTAGCCTACATTTTGAATAGATAAAAAATGTGTGGTTAATCGCGATTGAATATTTTAAATAGACAGCCCTAATTAAAACAGATTTAAAAAACATACTCTTCGGAATATTCCTTGACCACAAGACGCACAATTTATCACTATAAGTGTAAATTCTTAAGAGGAAAAAGCAAGTAAAATTAAATTGCAAATAATGTAAAAATAATATTGTGGGGGAAAATACATATTCATATATAAGTGAAACCACTTGTGAAAACACATCCAAACCTCAGCCAATTTAATAAAAAACAATTTGCATGGCACTGTAATTTTTCCATTGCAGATTAAAGTCCACTCACCTCAATTGTATTGGGATTGGCAGCAGAAAATCTCAGAGACAGATTTCTCAAGTTCTGGGCAAATAATTCAATTCAATATGCTTTATTGGCATGAATATAAATAAATAAACTGTGTGCAATGGTTACATGACTTGTGGCAGGTGAAAAATGTTTGTTTTTTTGTAATTTGGGTGAATTGGCCCCTTCACAATCATTTCTTTTCCATCTAATCTGATGAAAATAAAAAAGAACATATGTTTGTCGGACCAGCTTTCAGACATGAATCTGCTCAACATTCAACAAATAAATCTGTCTCAAACGAGTAATAATACGGTACACGGTGTCTCCGCTGTTTGAGGGGAATTCCCACACAGGAAACAACAGGGACGGCGAGACAACAAAGGCCAACTCCTAACAGGCATGTAATGAAATCAAGGATCTCCTGGGCCCATCCAGCTCCAGTGCTACCCGTCCCTGGAGGTCTCCATGAGAGGCTAAGCTGCCCTTCCATCCGTCCTCACAGTTCAGAGGGTAAACTAGCAGAGAAATCTGACACTGGCTCGCTGCGAGTTTCCAGTCTGTTCCAGGCTCTTGAGAGAAGAACAGGCGAGGGTTAAATTCAGGCCAATCTCCCCTAATGTTGAAGAGTGGCCTTTGATTGCCCCCCCGTCCATGTGCAGTGTGCTGCTGAAGGGGAACCTGACACTGACGTTGTTATTGAAGTGCTGCAGGAGGGGCTGATAACTGGTCTCATCGGCACAGATCCAGTGTACGAGCTGCCTCTCAGCCCCTATAAAAGACAGTGGCAGGTGTGTGACAGATCTGGGCGTTAAAGGACGTTTGGGACCCCCCAGAGATGACAGCCTCTTGGCCCGTCTCAAGAACTGATTAGGGGCCTGGCTGTTGGGGATGCTTGACCACTTCTAAGCCTCTGTCTTCCACTGAAGTTTGTCCGTATGGCCCTGGTGCTTTTGTCAACCCACAGAAACAGTTTAGTTCATCGGATTTACCTATCCTTTGGGAAATGAAAACTAAGACGGGGCCATACTTGAGACCTCAAAAATAGGGAGGATTTCAAAACCATAGCGGGGGGTAAAAATTTGAGTTTCAGAGACTTTGTTTCCTGCATTCTGGTGACTTTAAAAGAATGAACATAACGAGTACATTGCTACAGCATATTTATGTTAAACTTTTAATTTGACCTTTAAACCTTAACGTACAATAATCCACCTCCTCTTCTCCTCTCTCTCTCACACCAGCCGTAGTGGCGGCATGTAATTTTAACACGCTCCGTACCACCACCACCATGTAACGCGCTGTCAAGAGGTCGTAGTAATTTCACGTATTTCTGAGAGATCACGTTGTTTAGAGAGCACCTGATTTGATATGCAGCTGATTTTTTTAGCAGCGGACACGTATTTTGAACGTCAATACGATCATGTTAATTTCATTATGGGAAGCCAAAATCGGGATCGCGATTAATATTCAATTAATTGTGCAGCCCTACTTCTAATATACAGTCTATGAACTAAACAAACAGTTTAAACAGCAAAAGATTAACGCAATAACTAAAATCAACAGTGACCACCTGTATTTACTGGATTTTTCATATTTGATGAAGTGTTCTTTTTACTGGATTTTGTTTTCATCTTGCTTCATTTTAATCTGATCCTTTTTAATGTCTTTTATTTGCCTGCAAGTTTACTGTTATGAGTGTCATGATGACCTTATTTGAAGCACTTGGTTTTTGATTATTATTATTCCCAGTAATGTCAAGGAGTGCCAAGGGGAGGCTAAAGACGGACGGTGAAGATTGGAGGTGGGGGGGGTTGAAATATGAGGGGAATGGATCCTTAAGTCTCCAACTCGACCACAAGTGGCATCATTGTCATCACCTTGTTCTGATTTCATTTCATCTCTCGGCGCCACCACTGCAGGCAATATCTGGGTATTGAGTTACAAGAGGCCCACCTCTTTATTATTTTCATGGGAACTCAAGGACAGGCAGTCTTGTGCAGAGACGAGGAGGATATTTATATGAATGCGTATAATGTTGTGTTCTCAGTACTCAGGGACATTTAGCGCCTATCTCCGAATAGCATCAGAGGCTTTCAGCTCGACAGAGTCATTAATATCAGAAGGGTTTATGTGTTTCATATTGCCTCCATGCCAGCTGGGACCGCATGCCTGATGAGCTGGCTAGTGTTGTGGAGGATGCGCCATTCGTTTTCATAGCCTCATTCACAGTGTGAACTCAGCGAGTCCAGAGCTTATCACTTTGTCTCCATAAAGGTCAAACCAGGGGCCAAAAGCAACCTTAAACTGACAATTTGGTTTGATATCCTGGCTCAGATCTTGAACGCGATGGGACAGATGCACTTTGTTTTGGAGGAAAACAACTCTTGTTTAGTTGATTTCTTTCCATCTGAATCTGCATTTCTCTCCGGCAGGGCAAAGTGCCTGTCTGATTGATTTAATAGCACCGTGTGGTGAACTGCCATGTCAAGTCATAGAGGATTAAGACAGGGCTCTGAACAGAGAGGGAACATTGTTGGAGCAAATAGTGAAATGTTGGCTGGTTAGCAGGATTTATAAGCAGAGGACGTGGCTAATTTCACCAAAGGAGGCAAGAAAACGTAAAACCAGAAAGGTGGCGGAAACTAAAAAACTGGCAGCCGTGACGATTAGATATACTAATCAACCTGCTTAATGTAAACCATCAACCTTGTGAACAAATCTGTGTTGACACTGCGCTTCAAACAGACGTCTCTCTGTGTGTAACGCAACACCTTTCCCATCATTCCCACAAGTCATTTCACTGATTCCTGGGAAAGCTGAGACATGAGATTGTGTTTGATCCAAACGTTTCTTCATCGTGGAGGGTGAGTGATGGGACAAGCTCAGCATCTGTAATCCTTGGCTGTTTTTGTTTGAAAATCCACACGTAGCACGTCCATCACAGAGAAGGGCTGAAATCCCTAGAGTTTTAGTCAAACTGATATTTGAATTCTCCTCACTTTTGGTGTGATGGAATATAAACTATAATGGTGGTGCAGCTATTTTGTAAAGTGTTAAGTTTGCCAAAGGAGTACATATTTGGACATGTTTTTGGAAACAGCATCTAAACCTGGAGCCTCTGGATGGTGCGTTTCCCATTACATCAATCGACCACTGAGAACCAGCATTGCTAGGAAACACTGTTTATTTAACATGGTGTGCTACAGGCTGGAGAACGGACTACAGACTAAGATACAAGATAGTTTTCCCTCTTTACAACAAGATAGTGTTAGCTATTACCCATATATGGATTTGAATTTCAGTTTGACTTTAAGGTTTGAAACCTAAAAGATAAACAGTAACCACACATTTTAGCCTACAATAGTCCTCCATTTGAATACAGATGAAGAATTAAAATGCAGGTGCTGAATAACATCCTACAGGGGTCTGACCAGAACTAATGCCCCATAGGTCGGTTACCACGCAGCGCTGAAGCAGCTGCCAGCGTGCCCTAGCAACAAGTACCGCCAAAGCTCCGCCGGCGGGAGAGTGACTCACAGTCCGTGTATCCCAGCATGCTTTGCCACTGTGGTGCCCTTCACCCCCTGCCCTGCCATAATGGCAGCATGGAGAGATGAAAAGAGCCATGTGACATGAGCGGACACAGTCGCTCCGGCCTCATGCTGCTCGCTGCCTTTTCAAACACGGCTCACATGGAGAGAGCGAAGACACGGGGCAGCTTGGCCGACAAGAGTCAACACAATCGGCCAGAACAGAAGTCGTGCTCTTTTCTCATCACTACAAAGGGGTTTCTTTGCATGCTGGTGACATACCTGCATCATTTATAGATGCTCTGTAATGTATTAATTCCAATGCCTGTTTTTCATTTTCCACTTCAGTGGTGCAGAATATTATTTCTGTTTACAGAAATAACTCATCAAAAAAGATTCCTGGAGAAGTTTACTGACCAGAAGGAGCCAAATTAGAAAAGCAACAACACCAATCTGTTGTGGTGCACACTTTAACCTTTATTGTCCGACAGTCTCGGCACAGTTTACCCAGTAACTTTTACTGTGTGAAAAAGCACCATCTGTGCTCGGAGCCGGTAAACCGCCGCACCTCAGTCATCATTCCTACAGTCCCTCCGCATTGTGACGGTAATGGGACTTTAAATCAGTGCCTTGCACCCTCAGGGTTCATTACAAGGTGACAGCCCATTGTGGCTGCTCTACGATGACAACAAGTGGCAGCGGAAGGGGGGCTGGAGAAAGTGAGGCAGATGGTTCGAAGAGATGACAATGGCGCCATTTCACAGCGTATCCTCCACCTGTGGTGTGACGGAGGCGGCTGTCGGGGGCTTTTGATGCCCGCTGAGATGAATGCAGTGGATGAACATATCTCTTACTGACAGCCTCCATATCATTGCTGATTGAGATGTCTAGACACCCACAACAGAGAGCTTTGAAAACAAACTTTGAGACGGTATTGCTCAACTTTGGGTGAAATACAGAAAAAGTTGTGGAAAGAGTTCCTTGGAATAATAACATGAATGTGGGTTTGGCATTAAAAATTAAAGTTGGAAAAGAGGTTGAAGCCTTTTTAATGAAGATTGATAACTATATGGCGATATTTGAGTCCTGGTTCTTCTATAGGACAGTTCTTTTTTCAAATAAATACAACATGGTAAACACTACACATACAGTAAAATATGGAAACACTTTGGGTTTCACACATTGCCAGGAAAAGCAGAGCTAGACATCACGGCTAAAGCTGCATGCTAACTCTGTCGTGGACAGGAAACGTTATCGTATCGGGACGTGCGGTCAAGCCAGCCGCCACTCGCGTCTCCGTGGTCAAATCGGCCGACGCTAAAACAGTAGAGCACCCATATACTGACATTTATGTTAAATGCATTCATGATCATGGATGTATAAAGAGAACAGAGCTAACGGTAAGAGCTAGCGACGCACCTGGCGAAGTTAGCGGGAGTATACATGTGTGACTACGTCTGGTTTTCAAAATAAGGTGTTAACAAAGGGAACTGTATATACAAAATACATATATGGAAATAAGATTGATTGGATTATATTCACCAGAAGTATAAAACATTACATGTCCTTTATAAATTAAAAAGAAAATACCACTAATTTGTGAGGGAAAATATCTTTATTCTTTGATTTTTTGGTTGCTGGAAAAAATTAAGAAATAATCCCTGACAGTGACTGATATATTTGACCTCAGGACATCTCTGACTACATACATGCTGAAAATAAAACATTTTTACTGTATTAATTTAGATATTTTCCAAAGTAAAAGTCCCTAGAAGATAATGATTAAACTTTTTCCCATGGTCTAGTGTTAAAAAAGTTTGCAAAAAATCTAAATAAATCGTAATATCAAATCGCAATACATGTCGAATCGGCACCAAAGTATCGTGATAGTATTGAATTGGGAGATAGGTGAATCATCCCGGCCCTACTAAGTAATAGCATTTATTGCAAGATTTCCCATCACTTGCTTCCCAAAGTGCAGATAAAATAAAATGCAACACCTGCCCCAAGAATGTCTCATATGCACAGAATATACGATGGCACATTTCACGTGTCATAACATCAACAAAATGAAATCCTTTAATGTAGAGCTTCAACGTGGGGGAACATGACCGCACGAAGAAAACATCCACAAAATTCCTCTGAGCAACACATGAAACATTTCTCCATGTGAGCATGTGTTATAGTGGTGAGCAGAAAAATAATAAAAAGCCAGACAAGTTGTTTTAAGAGAGAGCAGGTGGTTCCCAGTTCAAAGAGTGCAGGGATGAGGTTCTGTTTTCTTTTCTCCAGCAGAGCACTTTTTTTTTTTCCCCCCCTCTGCTCTTTCTTCCCAAAGGGTCTCGAGTCCTCCTCCCCAGTCTGCCAACTTCAGAGTTGCATTATTATCAGCAAAGTGCTTTTAAATCCGCTCCTGCTCAACACCAGGATGTCTTCTGCATGCTAATCCTCAGGGATACGGATCCGTCACTTCTCCGTCGTTCTCTCATGCCTGGCGTGCCTGAGACAGCTGGGAAAACAGTCTCTGCTCGACGGTCTGCACATACAATGGGGATCTCAGGCCACCACAGCGCTGCTCAGCCGCAGAGCACTTTACAGTAGTGCGCTGTACAGCAGAACAACACGGGCTTTTCTAGAAAAGCAAGGGGATGCACGCTTCACGGGTAAACGTTGCTTTTTAGACCAGAAAAGGTGTATCTATATCTTATGTAGATATAACAACATCATGGTGACGACAAGATTTAAGGAGGTCAATGCACTTGGATGAAAGATTGCTAAAAGCAAATACCGTACAACTTCAATTAAAAGCCAACAGCGAGTCCTTTTTATTTGCCGGGTGTGGCTACATGTTTTGACAAATAAACGCAGGTCTCAATTAGACGCCAGGTAACTTCTGTCAAAATGGACATGCTACACATCGGTTAGATTCTCCACAATTCAATCATTCAGTTCATTTTACGGAAACCATGAGCACCAAATTATAACTCATTCAGATTCACCGCTATGGTAAACAAGAGAGGCGAAAAGAAGTGGTGACTCCATACCTTTGAAGCTGTTATAAAGTCTGAATATGTGTCTATTCCTCAATTATTTATAATCCTTTAGTCCGTAAGGGTCCAGCGATCACAAGAATCAAAATGGTTTTTTATACAAATTAATCCAAGTTATAAATAACTTTATAAGGCCGCACTTTAACTGACATAAGCAATATTTTTCTTCCTGCACCGTGTTGTTGATTATGCTTATTTTTGTAACCTTGCTGGCTACAAAATAAAAGTGCCCCAACCTTTCTCTGTTTAGTTTTCACCTCTTTTCCTTTTCGGTTTGCCAAATAGGCTCGTCACTGACGGGCAGGTGGGTTTTACAGTAAGAGCATAAAGAGAGGTGTTGTGTCGGTATTCCGGGTGCCGTAAAAAGAGCGCCGTTAACCGTCTCAGAGCTAGATTGATTTGTAATGTTATTCCATAGCCTAATTTTGATACAAGTAATACTCATACTGGTTAAATAATTTATAGTTTTCCCTGCTGTACACACAAGTTGAAGCAAACTTTCACGTCATCTGATGTACTTTACCTTTAAAAGTTAAGAAAGTTTAAATGAAACCACACAAGTTCAAAGTACTAGTAATCTCTTCAGGACTTTTGAGAAGTGAACAGCATCACTGAGACTGAGGCTTATTTTCCTGAGTACAGAGAGGATGAGAGAGGGAGAGAGGAGCTGCAGAGAGGAAGAGAGTGGGGGGGATAAATATAGAGAACAGTGATAAAGAGGTAATCATCTCCACTCAAAGCATATTTTATCCAGTGGGGTTATTAGGAGGATGGAGATGAGTCAAATCCGCACAGACGTCTCTCTCTCTCCCTCTCTCTCTCTGTATTTACCCACTCTTGATCCTCTCTCCTCCTCGTCTCCACGTCCGACCTGCCTTGGCACACAGCCCGGCGCGCTCATTCTCAACCATTCACGGCAATTTCAAATGTTTCACTGATTCGCGCTAATAGCTGATGAATGGGCCGGTGCCGTATGCGATACATACAAAATGAAGCAATGGTTTTTAATTAAAAGTTTCACTTAAGCTTCCTCTCTCTCCTTTCATCTATCATATTTGTTCTGTAGCAGCAGACTTCTTTGAGGCTCACACACAGGAGGTGCTATATAGTTTCCAAAGATAGGGGGCAGTGTTCTCAAAGGTAAAATGCCATCAGAAACAGCTGAAATACTACAGTAGAAGTTGACTTGAGACTGTGAACTAAATTAAAATGAAGGCTATGAGACTGACATTTTTGCATGCAATAAATAAAGATGACATTACAAATACTATAAGTGTCAAGATTTTAATTATTTTTAATCTTTAACAAGCTGTCAATCTACAGTATGATTTGCATTATTTCGGAGACATTTTAAAATCACATTGATGTCTGATCATGCCGGTATTAGGGCTGTCAATAGATTAAAATATTTAATCGTGATTAATCGCATGATTGTCCATAATTAATCGCGATTAATCATAAATTTTTTATCAAGTATTTAATACTCTTATCAACATGGGAGTGGGCAAATATGCTTGCTTAATGCAAATGTATGTATATATTTATTACTGGAAATCCATTAACAACACAAAACAATGACAAATATTGTCCAGAAACCCTCACAGGTACTGCATTTAGCATAAAAAATATACTTAAATCATTAACATGTAAACTGCAGCCCAACAGGCAACAACAGCTGTCAGTGTGTCAGTGTGCTGACTTGACTATGACTTGCCCCAAACTGCATGTGATTATCATAAAGTGGGCATGTCTATAAAGGGGAGACTCGTGGGTACCCATAGAACCCATTTTCATTCACATATCTGGAGGTCAGAGGTCAAGGGACCCCTTTGAATATCGCCATGCCAGTTTTTCCTCACCAACATTTAGCGTACATTTGGAGCTTTATTTAGCCTCCTTCGCGACAAGCTAGTATGACATGGTTGGTACCAGCGGGTTCCTTAGGTTTTTCTAGTTTCATGTGATACCATAGTGATAGTATCATCACGCTAGTTTTAAAACTGAGGGTGTTAAAACGAATTTGCGTTAACGCGTTATTTTCTCATTAACTTTGACAGCCCTAGCTGGTATATAGAGCATTTTATGGGATGATACTGACTCAAGCAACACATAAAACCTCCAGCATTAAATTGATTAAGTTTCCACCACTGCCAAATGTAATCTCACTGATCTACTTGCAAACATCCTCAGCTAATTCTCACTTTAATTTAGCCACAACACTTTAATCCACTTTTGTCTTGTTTTTCCCTGTTTAGTTAGCGGACAGACCAGTGTCTCCCTCCTAATTCAGCGCCATCCTGAGGATGAATCTGTTTGCCTACTGCATCAAGACAGAAATAGCTCTTAATAATGAAAGATTGATGTGAAGTAAGCTTGTCATTACATGCTGCAGTAGACAATTAGGTGCCTCCCAACGTACAGCAGCCCTCTCTGATTTTCTCCTCTTTCTCGCTCTCCTCTTACTCCCTAGTTAGTTTCTCTCTTTTTCTTCTTCCACACTGACAAAGTTGCCGAAGTCATTTGCTTAAATTTGTTTTGTTTGAGTCTAAAGGGACGACGCAACAAGCCTGTGATTCATTCAGTGAGCTGATGACAAATAGCTGATGGCCCCCCTGCAGCAGGTTTCAAACTTTCTTTTCTGCTGGGACCAAAGCTCATTAAAATAAATTACATTTCTGGTCATGTGGGGACACACACAGACGTAAGCTCAGCTCATAGTTTCAGGAGCACTTTCAAGCAAAACTTTTACAATACAGGGATCATTAGACAAGCAGTTAAAGGAATAGTTTGACATTCTGGGAAATAATAAGCTTATTTATTTGCATTCTGGCTGAGAGTTAGATGAGAAGTTCAATACCACACTGTGTCTGTCTGTTAAATATGAAGCCAGAGCTAGGACACAGTTAGGTTGCCTTAGTTTAAAAACTAGAAGCAGGAGGAAACAGCTAGCCTGGCTTTGTCCACAAGTAAAAATAATCCAACTACCAGCACTTCTACAGCTCACTACTCAACACGCTACTGTATAATTTTCACTTGTTTAATCCATGAACCAAAGTTGTGATCAAGATATAAGATGTTAATTAGTGTGCTTTAGAGGTGGATGGTAAGGTTGGGTCGCTTTGCGGTTTTGTCTGGTGTACAAGCTTACACCGGTTTAATTTTAAGCCAACCGGCTGAACTGGCATTTGTCATTATGACACGTTCTGGCAAATTAAAATGTAGCCAACATCAGCAACCTGTGCCGACGGCGCATTACGGATTATGGAATTACGAATGTTATTATATTGTACATTACGGACTAAAGGCCCAGACACACCAACCCAACGTAAAAGAACTAGCGGCAACGAATGCCACCTATTGCGTCGCCTCACGTCGCCACCGGTTGCTTCGCCTCACGTCGCCTTTGTCTTGGCCAAAAAGTTGCACTCGAACACATCGCAAAGACTACAGCTGACAGCCAACTACCGCATACGTTCTGCGCCTGCGTGAAAAGAAATAACTCTCTCTTTAATCGTTGGCTTGCTTGAAATTCAAAAATGTACAAAATATGTTTCTCAACAGACCCCTGCTGTAACATTGTCCCCCTACAACACACACTTACAAACCTTCCACTGTTTAACCCAGTCCACTTCTCCAGGTGTTCCTATTGAAATCACAGTTACCTCCCCTCACTCTCTACCAACCCTGGTGCTGTCGAGGCTGTGCTCGTGACAGTGCCTGAATGCATTCATAAACACTGGGAGGACTGACATCTCAATGGGCTGCCTATTCCCCCACTATCAGCTTACAGCCTATAATTACGGCCAATCATCTTGGATCAAGCATGTCTGCGTGAGCAGGCCAACGTAACATCTGCTGCCTCGGCCAGCAGGCCAAGAGGGACTTTTCTACTGAAAGGTGAGCTAATTGTGGCTGAGGACGGGAGAAGGGAGTGTAATGTTAACAGGTACCAAAGGCTATTCAGAAACCTACTCACAGGGGAGTTTTTTCTCCCTGGGAGCAGGTGCCCTAAGGTATTTTCTTATCTTCCTTATGCCAGTGCAGAATTCTTATCTGAATTAAGAAATGCTCAAGGGCATGACTATAAATCTCCAAGGAGTTATATTTGGAGTGCAATAAAGGAAATACTGGAACTCTGCTGTTTTAAAACCTCATCGAGATGCAAGTTCACCATAAAGATCTCTATAAATAACATTGCAAGTAGTTCTGAAGCGGTTTGGAAGTTGTTAAAGTGACTGCGCTAATGTCACCAGAGTGTGCTATAATTTTGAGGGATTCGGTCATACAAAAGACAGGGAGACATACTTGTCTTCTGTAAAGGGAGACCATATTCCCCTCAGTGTTGCAGTGGCTGCGAGAGAAATGTCTACCAGGCTGATTTTAATAAGTTTACTTTGGTTTGCAAATGGTGAGAACATTTTATGTTTGGTTACTCAGCGGGACTATTAATCCTTGAGAAGAAGAGCTGACTGGAAAAGTGTGATTGGCAGCTGCGCAGCTTATTTTGTGGGCTGTGATGCAGACTTCGGTTTATCTCATCTGCAAACCCCAGACCAGAAGACAATGTATATACAGAGAGCTTCGGTCTTTGGCACACAAACACCTAACAATTAAAGCTGAATGTCACTGTTAGAGCTTGACCTCAACATAGTGTAACTCTCCTCTTTATTTGTCATGGCAGTGGTAGTTATGGTAGTTTGAAAATCCTAGATGCTCCCTTTGTCAAAAAAAATACATGATTTTCCTGCTTTCCTTTCCAAAATGTGTTCTGATACTTTCTCCAGAAGGAGTAATGATTTGAATCCGCACTAATAAAGACACTTTCTGTTCATCTCCTCCAGCCAACCTCCATGTCTCTACATCCGCCTACACCCATTCCTGTCCTCTGTCTGCGTAAACAAGTTAATCAGACTCAGAGGCCTGCAGTACGTACGCCGAGCCTTCACAGCCATCCATCATTTCATTTGGACTTCAGTGGAAAACCAAGCAAACACATCACAGAAGAATCACACCCAGCTTTGAGCCCAGCTAGCTCGTCTCTCTGCTGAACTCAGCACCACAAGAGCTGGCAGCGGCACAACCGGCAGCCATAGAGACCAGACGCAAGAAATAAATTGACACTATTGGAGACCGAGTTAGACAGCGGCAACCGAATAAATGCCTTCCCACCGCAGACAACAAGACAGCAGGAGCAACATGAGCAGTCGTGTCTACAGTTTACATGGATAATTATCGAGCTCCTAATTGTAGGAAGGCTGATCCAGGGGTAAATGCCCCGGTCACCCTGTCTATCACACTTATCATGATATGAAAGGCAACAAAACATCTTAGTTCAAAAAGTCCCATAATCACTGTGGATTAATACATGTTGAAGCGTTGGCATTTTCCCCTTAGCCATGGATTTCTTACTGGATTTAGATACATGGCTAGGGCTGTGTAGTGGCAAGAATCTGGAGATATGATACGTATCATGAGGAAATTCAATATATTGCGATATGTTTTTTTCCCAAAACTGCATGTGATTATCATAAAGTGGGCATGTCTGTAAAGGGAACACTCGTAGGTACCCATATTGAACCCATTTTCATCCACATTTCTTGCATGTGCTGCTTTTATTTGGGAGAGAAACTCCTCCAATAGCAGTGACCTGGAGTGGTGGCGGGTATGAGTGAGTGTAAGTGCTACCAAATATGAGCTTTTACGCTCTTTAGGGCTCATTTTATCCATTCTTTTACAGAGCTGTAACGTGAAACAAGCTTTGGAGCCCATACAGGGAGACGTTGTTTATTGTTGAGCCTTTCATTTACAAAAAAATCCAAACATAACATCCAAAGTTCAGATATATCATATTACTATAAAAAGAGACACATCGTATAATTTCTCTGCAGCTCGGAAGAATTTGCTATGAAGCCAACTTCATTTGAGGCGCTGAGGCGTGAAGAGGGGGAATTTGAACCAGATCCCTTGTCGCCTCTCCTGCTTTTTGTCCAGCCAACACCCTGTTTGACCTCATGTTTAGTCTTAGAAGGGGGTCATTAAGGGCTTAAGCTGCAATGTAATGAAAATGTTGTGACAACAGCAAAGGGGTGAAGTAAAAACAGGCTTTAGGAGACAGCTGAGCCTCCACTCCGGGGACCAACAGGAGGGTTTAGAGGGAGGAAAATGATGGTTATCTGCACACCCTTGAGACATTGATATTAGCCTTGAGACCGGTGGATGGACTTGATGATAACCCTGAGCACTGCTTAAAGCCTGTCATAGTCCAGGGTGTTGGCCCTGTCACAGGGAGGAGGTCAAGTCGGGGGAGGTAGCAGCCTCAATAAGGTCAGCAATAATGAAATATTTGTGTAAAAGGGTGAAATCAACTCAATATTGTCTCACAGACACAAATGATAAGAGCAGGGCGAGGAAATCTCAGAGGAAATTTGATTAATTTGGCAACATCAGTAATTTAATCTAATACGAAACGCTCTGCTCCCACGAATGAAACTAATTTTAAGGATCGTATGCATGCAGCTTGTTACGAGTTAGCAGCCGCTTTCCCCTTTTGACTGCATTCATCATAATTCTGAGGCTTGTTGTTTTTCCACCGTATGGTTGCTGGCAAGTTGGATGTGACAAAAATGAAGAGTAATGTGCTTTTGTCCCGGCTCCTTTATTCTTGTGCAGAGGCTGCTTTTGCCACCGTTTGTTTCGTTTCTTTTCACTGCTAGATCTCCTCCAAGCCAAAAAGCACTTCCACATGCTGTACTAGAAATCCACAACTCGGTGCCAGAGTGAGAGTTAGCCTCGGTTTTGGACTCCAGCCTGCTCTAACCTCTCTGTTTTGGAGCAGCTGCACCACCCTGTACTTTTCTGTGAGAATAAACACCACAGGTATGCTGTACGCTGGCCACTCTGCAGTACTACACACACCCAATACAAACTTGCGTCACTGCTGAAGAACATGAGTAAAACTTAGTGCTGTAGGGAAATTTACATAAGTCACCTTGAATAAGTAATAGTTGTATTTAAGTCTTTAATGACAAATTGATTGCATGCTATTAAATTGCAATATAGAGATGATGCACAGGGATGACTGGTGCCTTTAGTGGTGCAACACAGTCTCACGACAGTTCGTGAAATAGTCACAACATTTAATCTATTTGATTCGTGTACACAGACACAAATTTCCCTTTTTTTTGTGAAGCTCAGCACGACTTTCAACAACGTATTTTTCATGTGTTTTCCTACGAATGTCCAGCAACACGAGACGCACGTGTCAATTTCCGCTCCAGTCTTTTCAAAATAAAACTACTTAGTTAAGTTTAGGAATAAATCAACTTGGTCAGGCTTAGGTAACAAAACTACTTAGTTACGTTTAAGAAAAGATCGTGTTTGGGTTAAAATAACTTGGGAAGTGCTGTAACTTAAGTACGTAAGTTACGTGACAAATAAATCAACTCGGTCTCCTGGGTGAAAGTTGTGTGTTTTTTGACCCACCCATCCATCTAGACCTCCTCCCTGCGCGGTGTTCGCCGCTCTTTTTATTTCCTGGTTCAAAATTACGAGGATTACATACAAATTGATTTCATGTTGACCATCTCGAAAAAAATGAAAAATCAAATCAATACATTATATTTCGTGCCTATTTCATGAACTGCTGTGCGACTGGGCTGGGTGGTGATACACCAGTCAACCTGTGTCTGACTTGTGAACCCCAGACAGAGACTACAAAGTGAAAAACAAGGTCATAAATCTTTTCAGAACTTTTCTTGCAACACTTTGTTTTTTTTATATGTGAATAATAGCGAATCAACTCCGTTGGCACCGTTGCTAATTTTGCCCACAAAGTTTCTGTTTATCATCAAACGTCTGTCTAATTATTCCAGCATTGTTCCATCAAGTCGTTTTGGTGCATTTTTCCCACACTGAATCACAGTAAATCAATTTCTCCTGGCCTTATTTATTATTTTAACTACTGAGGCGCAACCACAAGGACGTGAGACTGACAGGCCGAGAGGCGAGCCGTGATGAAACAGACATGTTGGTTCATAATTGCTACATCCTATAGTAACCTAGACCGCTAAGTTGGCAACCACAGGCGCACACGTGCATGCACATGAGCAACACACAGGTTGATATAACCGGCACTTCGACTACCACCACCACAAAACAAGGCATGAAATGCTGCCTCCCAACTGCCAGCGCATGAATCATAGCAGTATGACATTGTTCAGTGCCCGAGGCCAGATTCTCAGCACCCCCTCTCCAATCTTTTCATCCATCCCTCCACCTCGTCAGCCCCCCCCCTACTTTCCTCCTGTCTCATAAATGGGCCAGTCTGCTTTACCAGAAGCAGACAGGGAGCCTGGAGGAGGGACAAAACTATTATCTCTCTCGCAGCAGCAGCTCATGCAGGAGCTCCAACAGCAGATAGGATTCTCAAACAAGCTGCTGTCCTCTCTCAGATTGCTGCCCAGCTCGTCCTTACTTCGCCACTCTCTAACACGTCCCCACTGTGGTGGTACTTTCCAGACATTTCCCTCCAGGGCACTGACATACCCAAACTGATTTTTGAAGGCTACTGTGTGAGCATGTCTGACAAAATATATCCTGTTTTAGGCAAACAAAGTATTTGTTTTCTCAAGAAGGCAGCCCTTCAGAATAAGGCTGGGACGATACACCTATCTCCCGATTCGATACTATCACGATACTTGGGTGCGGATTCAATATGTATTGCAATTTTTATGTATTGCAATTCGATACTATGATTTATTGCGGTTTTTGTGAACTCTTTTAACACTAGACCATGGGAAAAAGTTGTCATCATACACTAATCATACACTTAGAGACTTTTACTTTGGAAAATATCTAATTAATACAGTAAAAATGTTTGATTTTCAGCATGTATGTAGTCACAGATGTCCTGATGTCAAATATATCAGTCATTGTCAGGAGGCATTATTTATAATCAATCTTATTTCTGAATACTTTGTATGTACAGTTCTCTTTGTTTACAGCTTACAACAAAGCTGCGGTCTGTTTTGGTGACGGGTACGGAACGGATATGATGTCACGTTACTCAGACTACAACAATAAAAGCTGTAACTTCCTTCTACCGCCGCATAGACTCAAATGAAGCAAATATATCAATTCAGGCATTAAAAAATATATTTCAAAATCGTAACAAAACAAATCTGGATACGTGGCCCCTACTTCAGTAAAAAATAAACTCAGGTTTAGATATGTCATTTTATTTCTAACAAATCAGCTGATGTACTCCTGCATGATGCCTTCATCAGATAATATCAGTGAGATCTCTTTTTTAAGGACAAAACTAACAATCAGCAGAGAAACAATTATGCCTGTGAGGACGGGAAAGTGGGGTGCGAGATCATCATCAACAAAGGGTTTAAATCAGATCATAGAGGTAAATCATCACAAACCGTTGCATATAAACTATAAAAAATTGATAGTGTGTTTGAATTTAAATCGATATAGGATCACAAAACTTGCAATACTCGTGTATTGATATTTTCTTACACCCCTACTACATTTACATGGGTAGTGCTAATATGTGATAGCATACCAGCAGCAGCTTGTACTGTACTGTTGGCAGCACCAGGCAGAATGGCTTCATTCTGTTTGTGCCAAATTGTGACCCTGACATCAGCAAACTGCAACACAAACTGTGATGTGCTCGAAGAAGACTCAATCTTTTCCTACTCTCCAGTCATCCAGTTTTGTGTGACACATGCTCACTGTAGCTTCATCCTCTTATTGTTCGCTGACAGATGGCATGGTTTCCTGCTGCAGTCGCCTGTCTACTTCAAGGTTTGATGAGTTGTGTGTTGCACACCTGCACATCAGTTTTGGACTGAATTGTTATTTGCATACACTTAGCCAGCCTCTGAATTTTAATAAGTATTGCAATTTTAATCTGATGTCACTCATCAACAAGGTCCTTTAGCACTGAGGACTGCTGCTAACTGGATGCTTTTTGATGTTTTGGCACACCATTTTTGGTAAGAATCTAGAAAATGTAGTATGTTTGTGTGTCGCACCACATTTAGAGGAGTTTAATCCAGAGAGGAGTGGCTGATATAATACAAAACTACTATTGCATGTATGCTTTATTTATATGATTCACCTGATGACATGATTTATCTGTTAATAAGTACCCTAATGACAGATTCAGCTTGCAACAATCCACCAAGAGTCTCCTACAACGACAAACTTTTCGCCCTGCCTTTGAGTGTGGCCACTGAGACAGATATTAACTAGGGCTGTAAGATATTTAATCGCGAGTAATCACATGATTGTGTATAGTTAATCGTGATTAATCGCAAATTAATCACACATTTTTTATCTGTTCAAAATGTACCTAAATGGGAGATTTCTCAAGTATTTAATACTCTTATCAACATGGGAGTGGGCAAATATGCTGCTTTATGCAAATCTATGTATATATTTATTATTGGCAATCAATGAAAAACACAAAACAATGACAAATATTGTCCAGAAACCCTCACAGGTACTGCATTTAGCATAAAAAATATGCTCAAATCATAACATGGCAAACTCAAGTCAGTGTGTCAGTGTGCTGACTTGACTATGACTTTCCCCAAACTGCATGTGATTATCATTAAGTGGCCATGTTTGTAAAGGGGAGACTCGTGGGTACCCAGAGAACCCATTTTTATTCACATATCTTGAGGTCAGAGGTCCAAGGACCCCTTTGAAAATGGCAATGACAGTTTTTCCTCGCCAAAATTTTGCGTAAGTTTGGAGCGTTATTTAGCCTCCTTCACAATAAGCTAGTATAACATGGTTGGTACCAATAGATTACTTAGTTTTTTAGTTTCAGATGATGTCAGTATCTTCACTTTAGCTTTAAAAGTGATAACCTAAAAATCTCAAGTTGCGTTAATGCATTACGTTAAAACGAAATTGCGTCAACGCGTTATTATCGCGTTAACTTTGACAGCCCTAGTATTAACACTTTTGCCTTCAGATGTGATAGGATGAAGCTACATTGCTGTGTTGTCATTGCATTTATTCTGCAGCAGCCTTGTTGTTACTTCTACCTGACAGACACTCAGTTTCTGCCCCATTACCCCCCATTAACGGCCAACAGCCAGCCGAAATGGAGGAGTCAGGGGGGGCATGAGGTTGATTCAGGCCTGCTGGGGTCCACTACAGGGTGTGAGGAACACACTGGATCAACAAACTGTAGAAGTAAAATGCCACAGAACTTAACTGTGTCTGTTTTAATGGATGGGATTTTAATATGAAACAGATCAACACTGTCTCATTTGTGGAAGCACAGGTGGCGAATGTGCAACGCATCCATCATCTTTCCGCTCTCAAGCCACACAAATCTGCAAATGAAAAAAAAGTTCTCAGCAAGGCGCTATCACATAAATAGGATGGCTTTTCCGGCAAGCTCCCTAAGAATTGTAAACTAGATGTCTGGATTGTAATTTTCTTTTCACCGGAGAATCAATAGATTCTGCAGCGTTCCTGACTGAACCTGCTGAAGCGTGCTTCTCAGCCTAATGGACCCACAAGTTCCCATCTGTTAGTGAAAGAGATCTCATCGGGTCCTCTCCCCTTGCCGTGTCCAAACACAGGATACCGAACACAGACAAAAATGTGATGACTTTTATTGGAATTCCAAGAGTCGTCTGGAAAACAAGCGCAGGACAAGCAGCGCATGGCCGTTAACCTTCGACTGCGTGGAGCAGAAAAACAGTTTAACAAGCAAAATGTTACAAGACGCTCCGTCACTATGTGGCTTTGTTTTCTTTGTCGCGACCTTGCTGTGTCCAATTCAAATACCACACCTGTCGTCACAACAGTTTGATCATTAGGGAGCCATCACTTTCCTCACACATTTTAAATTGCCATCTTTTTCTGGCCACAAGACACCAGGGCCTTGTCTCAAGAAGCAAGATGAGTGGATTAGCAAGGCCAGAAATTAAGCCAATGCCAAAAACTGCAGTTCTCCAAATGGCCACTTCAGGCTGGCTCCAAAAGCAAGTCAATCCCCCCAGACCTCCATGTTAAAATGCACAAATTTACAGTAGAAATAAACATATTTACAGCCTGGTACAAAAAACGGTTTTGGTCTCTATAGTGGGGCTGCTCAATTATGGCAAAAACCATAATCCTGATTATTTTGGTCAATATTGAGATCACAATTATTTAACACAATTACTTGTTGACTTTGGAAACATCATGCTTTTAGAAAGAAACTTTTGCAGCCTACATGTTAAAGTTAAATGCATCAATCTTGTCAACTTTGAGAGCAAAATGAAGAGGCTAGATCTATGAAGAGCTTTGTGCTCACTGCCAAAAAGCACGGTAAACGAGAAGGGGTCCGTGTTTCAAGGTGGGTCAGGGGTTGCTGACATCGCCACACTGAGGACAGTCTGCCCCAGTCGCGGCGCAGCACCACAGAGGAAATAAGCCCATCGAAGGCCGGCCATGCAGCTCTGGGGAGAGTTCCCACCGGGCCGTCCCTGACCCGCCGAGCAGGGTGATGTACAATCATTAAAAAATACAATATGTAGGAAAAAAAAATTGAGATGAAAGAAATATTTTTGCACAACCATGTGTCTACTCTGGGTTTGAAACAGGACTTCTGGCAAACAGACAGCTAGTTTACCACACTAACCATCTAACAAATGGTGATTATATCTGCAATTATCTGCACACATTAAAAGTCAGCTCAAATTATTATTATTATGATTGCAGCTTTTTGATTAAGAAACTGACTGAAGGATTGCCAATGTTGGGCTCAGTGAAGCCAAAGCCAAACTGTCTAAATTGAACTTGCTTTGTGATACACGTCCGCTTTGACATCTTTTCAAGCTCCATCAAACATTTAGGGAATTACCCCAAAGAAATCACTGCATGCCTTAACATACCATCAGGTAACAGAGTATTGCTGTGACAGTTCAGTATAATTTGACCTGTTACAACCTGTGATGCAACTGTGGCATAATTCAGTCCTGTTGCATTTAAAGAAGCCCGTTCAAGGTTTGATTATTTACACAACCTGAACCTGTCCATCATCTAACAGGAAACCTCTGAGCAGACAGGAGCTGCTTTATTTCAGGTAGGTCTCCTTCATACAATCTGTATCCATTCCCTCAACATTATTATGGCGTTCTTTGAAGGTCTGCAGCGTTTATTTCCCTTTCACCTTTGTCCATCATCACAGACCGCCCGACACACAAACTATTCCTGATGCATTTTCCTCTGAGCTGCATTAAAACATCCCATCATGACGCATTATGAAACACTGCTTCTCAACAAGATGGAATATCCCTCCGTGATCAGACTAATGTGTTGTTGTCTGCTGCTCCCGCTCTCCTCTCTCCGTCTCCTCCCAAGCCTCTCCTCTGCGTAAATTATGAATGCCTCCTCCCGGAGAGCAATGGCTTTAACCAGGGTATTTAACTGAACATTTAAAAACATTAGCCAGATACTTGGAGCGTTATGCCATCAGTGACAGAGGAGGATAGATTGAAGAAGGGAAACAGGAAAAAGGAGGCAGGGAGGAGAGACATGCAGACATGGGAAATACGTTGCGGTCGCTCATAAAATGGTGAAAGCAGGAAAGAAAACATGTTCCCTCTGACCGCGCAAGGCTTTGATGGCACTTGATGAACTCTTGTGTGTGGGCGTGGGACGGAGACAGAAACAGGGAGGGGGGAGAGAGGTAGGCACCACGAGGACTTTGGCTAAATTCATCACCCACAGCTTTAATTCATCAGTCTGCTCTTAGCTGTGCTGACTAACACCACCCATCAACAGCAGCAGTCTGCTGGGAAACAACCTCTGCACTAGTTGGCTGAAATTTTCCTTTCACTCTTCTATCAGCTGTCGTTCATTCACTGTCAGAGCTCTCTTGTGCTCCTTTACTGCAATAAATGTTACAGTGAAATAGCAGTAAAGGCTTCCATAACATGAAATATTTTTAAAATGGTAACTTAGCTGTAGAGGGCCTATACACCCACATCTCCCTCACCTGTATTGTTGCATCAAGAGATAGAGCAGAAATGTGTAAATTAGCCCACAACAAGGCACTTATTTTTGCCAACTGATATCAAAACATCTAAGTTATTGCTCTGCCACCACAAAATATTTGGGCAGGCATAGGCCTAGGTATTTTGTTTTGTTTTTCAAAGTCTACATTTTCCATGATCATCCTCCTGCTAACCCAAAACAAGTGCTACCACAAAATAACAAAAGAAACTTGAACATTTCTTCTATTTATCAATATTACTACCAGATCATGAGCACAGGCTTGACATAATAGGCTCCAACATGCACTTGGCATGTTGACAGCTGACATATACAGACCTAAACAACACAACCAAAGGAAACCCAACCACCTAAACAAACTAATAAAAACACACACAGCAACACATGTCCTCTATGATTAACTTAACTGCTCTAAATGCAAAGCAACAACAACATATAGTGAGAAACAAAACAACAATCTCAAGTCTCCAGTCTTCACAGTATTTTAACATTATAGGATTGTATTGGTCTGAATGATTGTATAAATGTAGGTAGTTGTCTTCTATGTTTTTTTATATGTGTGTGCTTCTGTCTTTTGTCTGTTTTTAATGAGCACTGCACCGAAACAAATTCCAATCAACTGTGGGTTGGACATAGCAATACAAGTATTGATTGATTGATTAACTCACCATAGTCTGCTTGTTGGTGGAGACTGTCAGCTTACATTAAGGTGAAAGCGTCATGGCTTGGAGTTGAATATGGAGATGTAATCCAAAACAGTGATTTTCTGGCTGTAAAGCCGAGTTTGTGTGAGTTGTTGCGGACCGTCCCGTCTCCTGCTGTGTTAGCTAACTTTAAGCTAACTAGTTAGCTAGCTTACTGTAGTTTAAGCTAGCTAGTTAGCCAAATCCTCATTTGTTTAGAGTACTTTCCTCCTCCGGTCGTGGTTTCTTTAAATGTCTTGCAAAGGATATTTGCTTCGACGTGTTTAATATATGATTTAATAGCTGGTATTTTCTTATATTTCACAGCAAAGTGGGAATATTTCCCACTTTGTCAACATCTATCTCACACAAACTCTATTCTGCAACTGTAAAATATTAGCCCCGCCCACTTTGTTATTACAGACTTTTGATTGGCCAAAAAATAAGAGTTACATCTCCAATAAACAAATCATATCACAACATACAATATAGGGGAAAAAATAGCCTTATTTGATTGGTTACACCTACCTATTAAAATTACAAACTACTGAGGTTAAATGCAGTTCTAGAAAGACACTTTCATAGATTTTATATAATTTCCAATTTCTATTGAGTCTAATTAAAGAGACCTTTACAGTCAGATTTTTTTTGTTATATTTTTTGTTCATGTCCCACCTTATAAATAACAAAAAAAGATTGCCTGCAATTTATTAAAGGTCCAGTGTATAGGATCTGGCGGTATCTAGCGGTGGGATTGAGATTGAAACCAACTGTAGCTTCTCCCGTGTGCCAAGTGTGTTGGAGGAGAGCTCCGGTGGCCGACGCGAAAACGTGAATGTCCCTCTCTAGAGCCTTTTGGAGCAGAGCCAGTGCGTAGAGTGTGTGTGTACGTGGGAAGTGAGTGGTGAAGAAGAGAGAGAGAGCGGCGACGACGGTGGCCCTCCGTGATTATACACTAAAGAAAACAGACTTAGGCTACATACTTCTGCGACAAAGTCGCAAACTTTGTCCGTCTACAGGTACAGGTGGTTTATCAAACCTTTTTTGCTGAAAACAGCTGTCTGCTGCTGGAAATGTTGGTGAGAGCAGCAAGACTGAACCAAAACAATGAAGTTGTGGGCCATGAAACCCAAACAATGAGCTGAAAGACGCTAAAACTCTCCTGTAGAGCGGAGGGGAACTGCAGAGTTGGGTGGTAAATCTCTAGCCATTTGATCCATTATTAATATAAAAGTATTGGCTAGAGCAGCTTTGAAAGTACTACAATTCATCTGCTGCTTCTACTTGAGGCCTGAGGCATGACAGACCTCCTCACCTCTTCTCCACACAAAACCCAGTTTATTTGAACAAAGCTCTGCAAACAGGAAGAGCTATGAATCAGCAAATAAGATAACTTGTCACAGATGTGCTGGTGGGCAGGTTTGATGGTCAATTAATTAGAGGCCATAAAAAGCCACTTCCTCTAGGTTTTAGAGAGGAGGGGTCATTGTTGTAATGGGATCAACCTCTCCATAGAGTTGGTCAAATTACTTGAATTTGGCTCGTTAATCTGATTTGGGTGTGTCTGGCCTTAGCATGAGTCTCCCAAACAACCTCTGCACCGATCACAACTACTGTAAAGAGCCTGCATAACTTTTCATTTGGTCTGTATCTACAGTAGGTAACCGATATATTCCGTTATTCCCCCTTGACCTTTTAAATTTGGGACTGCTCCTCAAGTAAACACAGTAATCAGGTTTCCTGGCCCTCAGCTGGGCCTAATTGAAGATACTCAACTGAGAACTCAATTGTGTAAGTGTGATTTAGTTAGTGCCTGGCCTAATTAAAGTCCTGGAAATGACCTCTAAAGTTCTGTGTGGCATTAATCAGCTAAGACACCTCATCAGCCACCAGAGGAAGGTCTGCAAGAGCCTGCACCCACACGGCATTAAGTCGGTGTGTGTGTGTGTGTGTGCTGTGAGACAGATTTCCTGGTCTTTAACCTCCGGCACAGCTCTGACAGGATCAGCCACACTGTGGTCTATTGACAGCTCTAATCCTACCTCCGTGTTCAAACCTCCATCGCCTGCCACCATTCTGATACTGCACACGTTCCTCATTTCCCCCGACATGTGGTCCACGCACAGGGACCCCGAGTTGTTTTTAGAGTTACACCCCCATCATCCCCCCTCGCTCCAGAGACTTTTCGCTCACCTCCTGCCCACCCTCTGCAAACGTTTGCCTGGATCCGCAGAGGTAATGCATGCGAGTTTTGATTAAAGCACTCCCTTATGTTTTTTGGCTCAGAGCTGCTCAACCATTAACGCCTGTGCCATGAACAAATGGATTGTGCAGCGGTGCCAGGGCCCTGCCTCTCAGCCTGCTCTGACTCTCCTCCATCCTGCTACGTATTAAATACTGCACCTTTAAATGCCGCTTAATGTTCTTCTTGCCCTCCCTTGACCTCCGCGTCCATATGTCCACTTGGACAACTTTTGAGATATTTAGCAGTTCTTTGGCCATTAGCTGATGCTTTGCAATAACTTCAGGAAGAGTCTGAAATGAGTGGAAAAGTTCCAGCACAAGTTAATTCAAATGCATTTTTATGGATTTCTACTGGTTGGAACATGGTTGACAAAATAATATAACTGTTATAGGAGACTGTACTCCCAAGAAGAACAACAGCATGGACAAACGGCATATTTTGTCATTTAATTTGGAGGCCTGTTGTTTATAGAATAGATTTGGAATGTGAAGGAGTATGTATGTGGCGTGGCTTAGGTGTGTGTGACAACACGGAGAGGCGACAATGGCTTCACCTGAAGAGGTTAACGTAGATGCTGCAATAGCATCAGTTATATCAGAACTGGGGCTGAAGTGCAAAGAGAGCAAGTAAATGCTTTTCTCAGTAAAAAAGACGTTTTCGCTCTTCTCCTGACTGGCGTCGGCAAGAGTTTGATTGACAGATGGTTCATCCAATCACCTGCCAAGTATTTTTTTGAAAATGCCTGTCCTTTTCCAAACAGTTTTCCAATGATGGCTTCTCAGATGGTTCTGTGTAACAAACCATCTGGCGCGTCAGGTTACCCCCCCGCCTCCCCATCCTCATATGTTTTTACAGTCCCTAAACTGCTGGATTTTGTTAAAGAAATATATATCATTTTAAACTAAACTATTAAATAACATGTTGGTCCAATTTAGTTCCTGACACTCCTCAGCAACCCAATCTGTCAAGAGTAAAACCCAGAGAGGTTTGTCTTCCTACCTTCCAGAATCTCCTTTGTGCCCCGGTGCTTAGCGCAGTCGTTTTGTCTTATCACATTTTCACACAGTCCCCTCTGCAGCTTTGACAATTTTGAAATGCTGCTTTTGTTCATAGCACTTGAAAAGAGAGAATGAGAGGAACGAGGCCTCAGAGAATCGCAGTACCATCAGCGTTAATGCAGGCGCTCTCCATCTGCTGTGGAAAAGCTGTGTGACGCATGCCAAGGAGGCACTGGGCCCCGCACAAGCAACCCGCTGCACTGAAAGTTACATGTAGCTGTGTTTATGTGTGCATGTAGGTATTCTGTACTTGATAAGAGCTTACACCACTGCTCCGCTTAATGGAATCATGTCCAATAGCAGACCAAATCAGAGTCAGGAAGTCGTCAGCTTACATTTTTTTAAATCATTCTGTAGCTTCCCAGTGGTGTTCCTTATGAATTCAAATCCGAACATTCAAATTTTAGTCGAAGTCTGTATGTTTTAGCATCAAAATGCTATTTTCCCAAGCCTTTCTAAAAACGTTTTGCCATGTGACCTGACGTAGGTTTCTGCATGATGACGCTGCTACATATACATCCTTATAGTCAGTGTATTAACGTTACATGCAGTAACTCAGATGGCGGTCGGCATGCTCCCAGTTTGGAGAAGCAGACAGGAGTACCGGCACAGAAGCTAAGCAATGTACTGGTGTGTGGACTCCACGTTAGTTCGGATCCGAAAGTCACACAATCACACAAACAAACTAACCAATCATGCAGCGGTGGACCAGCAATTCCCATATTCTGAGAGTTAAAATTACTGTTTTTGTGAATGGAGTCTGGTGGCTTTTCTGCTGCTCCCATCCACAGCTGCTTTACCAGCCCTTGTATACATACAACACCACATCAGTGCTTTTTGCTAACGGCTGAGTGGCTGTTTCCATTTGAAAAAACGGATAAGAACGCAGATGATGGCTGTTGGCACTTCATGAGCACCGTTTCTATCCAACTGAGTGTACGCATGAGCTGCAGTTAACTACGAATGATGTACACTTTCCTGGTGCTGGTTCCTGTTTTCTACATGTTCGACCTGTCATTGAGGTTTCCAGCTACTGCTTTACTGATCCCATGCTTTGCTCCTCTGAGGTTTGACATTAAGGAAAAGTGAGAGGAGCTAGATTGATAGATTTGTGATTTTATTGGCAGCATTTCTGATAGCGAGGGACTACAGGGAGGAAGACAGTGAAAGAAAGTGGAAGAAAGAATAGATGATGAAGAGAGGGCGAGGAAAAGGGAACATTAAATCATCAATGGTTTCCTCGCCCTACCAGGACTCCTTAGATTTCTTTTTCTCGCTTTCATGCATGACACAGATTCATGGAGAGGGTGCTGCTAATATGTTATGTCATAGGAGACATGGAAAAACTGTGGAGCAAAGTGTTTCCACAGCTGGCCCCACGCTAGGGCTCCACGAGGTGGATTGTGGCCTCACCACAGGATCCACCATCAGTCATTAACTACACGTGCCAATCATACGCTTAGCTTCCTCCTCGGTGCCAATCATGGATTTGATCTCCTGCCCTCATTCCTATCTTTTTCTTTTAGCTACAAGCAGCCCATATCTCGCATGGGTGTACTTGGCAAGATTTTTTAGAACAGCTCTTTAACGGCTTGCAAGATAAATCTAAAGGTTTTTTTTATCATCACTTTACTACAACACTCCCTATTTTGCATTTATAATCAGTATAAAGACTTAAAGGGGCTCTATGTAAGAATCAGAAATTACTTGGTAACAGTGACACCTGTGGACTTTAAGTCAGCTTCCTGTTGCTCGCACTACGTAGACACAAGCATGCATCGGTCAAAACAGTGAGGCGACACACACAAGACTGAATGTGATTGACAGCTAAAACCACAATATCAATATATACTGTATTTCACATGCTTGGCAGTAATATTAGCTTACCTGTCCAACAGGAATTTTGCCAGCTTGCAGTCCGTTTTGACACCCAAAACCAAACGAAGGTCTCTCAATGTCTCTCGAAGGCCCGGCCGATGTTGATCCTAGTTTTCCCCCGACGTCCCCCTGCTTTCGTGGAGTTTATCCTGGAGTCTGGGGCTGGTCGTTTGTTGGCGTTAGTGGACTCCATTTATAGCCAAATGTTAGCTATGTTTGCACACTGTTAGACCTGTAGAGAGTCAAGACACCTGGGAGCGTGCATGACGTCACATCCGTTGGATTTTCCCTGAAAAAACGGCCCGCATTCTTCACATTAAAAAAAGTCTACAGGCTGATAGAGACCCAGAAAGTCGTGAAAGGTCTCATTTTTTTAGGTTAGGTTACAACCTGTTCACGCATTGGCAACAAAAAACTATTAAAAAAAAATATTTATACGTGTAAAAACTTACATAAAGTCCCTTTAATGTATTCTTTAAAACACACTGTGATGCAATTGTAAGCACATATAAGGACATTTTAAAATGTATTTGTCAAGTATAACTTCTCTCATGAAGAAAAACGGTATAAGATAGCTGCATTCATAATTACTCATATGTGATTACACACATGAACTAATCCTTACAGAGTGTTTTAAAACTTTTATTAACTGTTTATACACATACACATATTTATACACACACATAAACTGTAATAATGCGTTAAAAAAGTGTTCAAAACGTATTAAGAAGTCAGTCTTCATCAGCAGATGGTGTTTGCTCAGTTGTCATGGAGAGTGAAGAAAGACAGAGTATTTATGAATAGATAAATACTTGACCAAGGAATATGATGAATAGATATCATTAATATAAGAAACAAATACTTCATATTCATATAAATCATATAATATCATATGGAGACAGCCTGTGATGAATGTCTCATATCCTAGTGACTAGAATATATGGCGTATACATCACTATACTTTGAGCCTAATGTATGAAAATCCCTTTAGGCGCAAGCTGTTCACCAGTATGTATAATCATCTTCATTATCCGCTTTAGGAAATACTACCAATATCATGTAAAATATAAAGTTTAAAATTGTAGTGGCAAAAAGAAAGTGTGCTATTAAAAGTGCTGAGCGTGGCACAAGCTTAATGTTAAACACCACATTAGCTTTTGGGACCAAACATGTATAAAACAGAGGCAGCATTAATATTTATGAGTCAGCACTAACCGCTCTGCTCTGCTCTGATCTCTAAGTATTCACTAAGTTCTGTTATCGATTGTGAGGAGAGTGCTATCTATGTGCAGTGGCCGAAGCGGAGAGGTCATAGTGACTACTTCAGACCTGAGAGGTCACTGTTGACAAATTAGTGTGTTGACGGGTCAGCGAGAGGGGTCGTGAGCCCGCAGGAAGAGGTCAGGGGTCAAGTTTGTGCAAACATAAACTAACCGTGTTGAAGCTACTGTCAGGAGCTGCGCGGGCTTCAGTCGTCTTACATAGTGGTGAATACAGAGAGGGCTAACTGCTGCAGCCTCATGTTTTTATAGGCTTTTCTTTACAGCATGCTTTAAGGAGGACACTTTAAATTTTTAACACTGTTTATAGCCATGCTAGCATCAACATTTGTCCAAAACATTTGACGAAATACTAAATGATGACATTACCATCAGCCTTAGCTGTACTATGTGTTACTTGTAATTAGCAAACCCTAACATGCTAAGGTGGTGAACATGGTAAGCTTCGGTTATGCTTTCCGCAAGGACGGTCGCACGGACATGAGCTGACGTGGAATCGTGACGAGGGAATGTTTGGATCGTTTATACTCTGTGTGGTTTTCCCGTCGCGTTGTTAGAAAAATTTGACGAAAACCTACTGCACGGAACCCCTGCGAAGTGAAGTTTGGCCGTGCGAATACTCGCGACCCTCGCGGATGCAGCAAACATAAATCACGCTTAAAAGATCCAGTCATTTCCTCGTCACGAGTCCACGTCAGCTCATGTCCGTGCGACCATCCTTGTGGGAAGTATAACCTAAGCTTCACAGAGCTGTCGGCATGGCCGTAGACTCTAACGTTTTTATCACAAAATTACAAAAATAAAACAATTACTCACCACAATTACTCTCTACAACTCTGAGTTCTTTTAAAACAAAGCTTAAAACTTTCCTGTTTGCGGCTGCCTTTTATTAAACCAGATAATGATCTGATACTGCACTAGAGCTTTTACTCTTTTGTGTTTTATGCTATTTTAGCTTCTATCCTAGCTT
>CAKAKR010058765.1:33518-51218 GCA_916700685.1 Adelosebastes latens
ATGATCTGATACTGCACTAGAGCTTTTACTCTTTTGTGTTTTATGCTATTTTAGCTTCTATCCTAGCTTTTATTTTTAGCTTGTTTTTATTTTCTAATCTTTAATGTTTTAATGTTTTTATGTTTTTATAACTGTTTTAATTATGTCTTAATGTTCTTTTGCACTTTGTCGCAATTTTCTTGATTGTTTATGTAAAGCACTTTGAATTGCCCTGTTGTTGAAATGTGCTATACAAATAAAGCTGCCTTGCCTTGCCTTACTACATCTGCTTTTAAAAAAAGAAAAAAAAGAAAAAAGTATTCGATCATCTTATTTGTATCCAGTTCCTTTTACCCTTCATCATTGAACATCATCATCTGGCTCCACTTTCCTGTTCCTGAATAAAAAGTGTTGTAAGTCTTTGCTCGTCTTATTTTGTGAGATTGTAGTACAGTGTGTAAATTGGGTTGTGCAAAAAGAGAAAGCTGCTTAAATCTACCATGTGTGCAGGCAGTGTGCAGATATTTTCTATCGCTCCATTACCTCCCTATTGATTGAAGGGCTGGATTTGATGTGTTAATCCGCTCTCCCTGGTGAAAGATTCCTGTCTATGGAGACACTAAACACACACACACACACACACACACACACACACACACACACACACACTCTGCGCTGACTGAAAAAAAAGTAATCAACTGAGAATTCTACAAGGCTCCTCATTCACCTCGCAGTCTTGTGAAAGCCTTTGATCAAGAAGTGCTTAGGTTTCACATAAACGGTTGGATACCTTTCAGAGACCATGCTAAGCACACAGCTACTTGGGGGATTTAGCCTGCTTTAATGCCTGTTTTCAGAGCTTCTCTGTGGTATTTGAGCCAACACGTTAGCTGAGGTGCACGGCGAGTTATGAACTGCCACACAAGTAGATATCACAGAGGCCAACCAATGCATGATTGTCATGAAATATTGGGCTAAACCCAACGGCTCTTCTTTGTTGTTCGACAACAAAGCAGCGGCGTGCCTACAAGTGCATTTTGTCAGCTCTTCTTGATGTTACGGCTCTTTGCATTAAATCATGTGGTAAGGTAATTGTCATAGCATCACAAGTAAGACCAATACATTCTGAAAGATACTCTGTTTCCTAAATAATATAATATTTTAATCTGAAATTAAGCAGTTTGCAGCCAGGTATCACTAATTTTAGTCAATGATGCTGCATAAAAAGAAAAGAACATCATTAGATATTAGTTATTTGGTAACAAATAATAAAACCTCGACATCCTATCAAGCTTCTTATCAATCTGCCATTATTTTCGTGTGATTTGGAGTTTTTATCTGAAAGCTGTACAGTTTACACGCTTGATAAATTAAAGGTGCTATTCATAACATTGATAACATTCAGCCACTAAATGTTGCAGTCTCCTTTCCCCATTCTGTTGCATTTACTTCACAACAAGTCGTTGCCAGGCACTTACTGTCAAACTCAGCCTTTTATCCGTTTTTTCTATAACTGACGACCCAGAGATACCATGTGATACCAGCGTCGCTTTACTATTGGCTCACAAGCCTTGTTAGAAGTGGGAACCAAACGTCAGATATCTTCCACAGAGATAAACAAAACATTCATTTTGGACCCGCCAAAATTTTTAAAATGATTCATTCATAGTCATTAAATTTTTTTCAGGATTTTCCATACTTTTATTTGGCACCTTTCTAAAGACTCTGTGGATGTATTATTTAAAGAAAAAAAATTCATCTACATAAATATTTTATAATAAGACCTTTAAATACTGCTAAATACGTCTAATTTCCAGTAACTCTGTCCCATTGCTGTGCCGTCTTTTTGGCTGGTGAGACATCTTTGTTTGGAAACACTCTCCTACTCTCTTAAGTCCTGGGACACCGTGAGTGAAATGAACCATTTTGAAATCTTATCAAATAAACATGTTTGTGAGTTCGTCTGCATGTACTGGATACTCGCGTGTGTGTCTCTAATCCCTCTCCGATGTCTGAATTGAGACTCTCTGTCTGAAACTCTTTGTCTCCCAGCCAGTCGTTTACTTGCAGGTTCATGAATATGTCTCTCTGTAATGTGTTCCCGTCGTTAACTGTAATTAAAACAAATGCAATTTTTAGTGTACACATTGTCGAGCAAAGTTGCCTGTAGTGTTGTTTAATTTATTGCTTTTGAGCATCCCCGTCTCTTTTGTTTAGTTGAACACTTCTTTTCCAAACCACGGTATGTCTTATCTGCTTCTTATTTCTCTTGTTGACATACAGCAGGCTTTCTTTTTTCATTGACTTAACTCCCTGATTCATTGCTCCTTCCGTTTCTCCGGATAGAGGGAACCTCTGGCCTTACAGGAAGACAGTGTCAGACCTCTTGGCCAAAATGCACCGGCTCCACCTTTTCCAGTGGCCGGCGCAGTATTGACAAAAAAGCAACACCCACACGAGAGCAGCGCCGCTCCCATGAATCAAAGCGCAGAGCAGCGAAAGGTTAAAAGCTCCTGGGGCCTGCAGACACATTTTTCAGGGGGGCGGGTAATAGGATCAGGGCTTCCATAACTCCCCAGAACAGCCGATCCTCCCTCGTTTCTGCCCGTTTAGCCTTCAAAGAGAAAGTTTGTGTGTCTGTGACGGCTGGTCAGGGGGTTAAGAGGAAAGTGCATTTTTTCGGTCACAAACTCAATTTCCTTGGTGAGCTGAAGAGGCCATGCTTTAAAACCCACAGCATAAAGCCTGTTTAATTTGTCCCACATAAGGCTTCCTCCTGAACGTCTCACTCTGGTACGGACTGACAGAGTCCTGATTGCATGAGCAGAAGAATGACTATCCAGCTATTTTTCTCCAAGTCGTGACCCCTTTGTAACTCTAATAATAACACGCTCTGTATTCTGCCGTGCGTCTGTGTCGTCCTGTCTTTGTGTTGTTATCTTAATGTGGAAAATTTGTCAGCAAAGGAAATGAGGTCAAACAAATTAACCCTGTTTGTCATTATTAGCAACCACAACATGTTGTTTCACATGACAGAAGATAACAGTTCCCATACATGCTGTATATGCGCAACACATCAGAAGCATACAAAGCTTCATATCTGAATCAAATAACCAAAGATAAAATGTTAGATAAATAGGTTATCGCAACCCACAAAGAGAGCAGTCAGACAGACAAATACACAAATTGCTACGTGAATGTCAATGATGATGACGTCAAGGCAAGTAGGTCCTCCCTTATCCCTTACAGCGACTGAATATCACTCATGTCAATCAAATATTTCTTGCAGATTGTCAACTGAGAACCCCCCCGCTCACTCCTCCCTTTAGACGGCAGCACGTAAGTGCAAAACCGTGGCAACATCATTCACCTTATCATAATAACACTAATTTAGGAGCGTTTCACAAGCGTATTGGAGAACTACAGTGGCCTTCAGGTAACGTAAAATCGCGAAAGTCTCTATCTAGAGACAGTATTTGGTTTGTCCGTTCTGGGCTACTGTAGAAACATGGTGGAGCAACATGGTGGACTCTGTGAAGAGGACCTGCTCCAGTAATGGCTAGAAGGGAGCCCGTAAACTGAAGAAACTCTTGCGAGATTGTTAAGGTTATCTTGAATAGTTAGGTTAGACATCGATCGTCAAGGTTAGGATAGGTTGTCGGGCAGCGAGTCTTGCGAGAGTTTTTGCAAGTTTTTGCAGATCTCAGATCAGATTTTGCAATTTACAAACTCCCTTCTAGACACGACCACCCATTCCTTATGTAGATATGAAGGGCTCATTCTAAGCTGACGAAAACAGAACGATTCCTGGTTTCAAGTGATTATACACTAATGAAAACTAATGTTATTAATATTATTATTCCATTTCTGCTAATAGATCTCCCCAAATCTTACAGACTGGCCCTTTAAGGAAGAAGAGGGAATCAAGAAAGGAAAAAAAAACACAGAAACAATTCAGAAATCGACAAATTTATAGACTATAAACAGACTAACATTTATAACAGAGACATTGCTGAGCAAAGTCAATTAATTTCAAAGCTGAACTTTGTTGAAGTTTGACATGCAAATTGATTCAACAGCAAGCAGTCTGTCAACAGACGGTCCAAAAATAGAGAAAGCTATCTTATATTGGCTTTATTGCACATATAAACCAACTCTGTCTGCATATAAGTGCCTTACAAAAGAGGCATGGTTTGTAGTGAGTCAAGAGAACAGGAGTCGATAGTACAAATACATCAAACTATATTCATTTTTCATTTGGCTTTATTTTAAACCTTAGAGTAGGTGTTTATTTCTTGGTGCCACACTTTCCACGTTTGTTTACATTGTAGTGTTAGATTTTCCCAAGGTCTCTGTTCTCATCTGAGGATGTATTCTATCTAGTTATTTTAAATATGCCCACATCATGAGGCTTTGACACTGTGGTAATCTGGGCTAAAAGTAACACTACTCACCGTGGCCTTTGTATCTCGTACACGCCTCAACAATGTGATCAATTATCACCGTGCCTCCGAGGCTACATGCCTGAGTGCCTCGAACTGCTCGTCTCATGACTGGGCCGAATACATTTTAGCCGTCATCACTTGAGCGAGGGGACACTGTCCCCGATAATTAAAAGAGCTCCATTGTCATGCGGCAGAGCTGCTGTTCCGACGCACGCGGAGCCGAAGATCAGATGACGATGACAGGCCGAGTGTGGAGCGGGAGCCCGGCGGTAGGCGACGAGGGGGCAGGGTCCCTGAGGGTGACCTCGGCCAGGCTTCGCTCACCAGCTGCTGCCTGAAACGGGACACCAGAGCCCCTCCGCTGCCATCCACCTGGATCACTTACCTGACTGTGCTGCATACACACACACAGATACAGATGCAAATGCCAACAGTATCCCTTTCTTACTCTAATTTATTACTCCAATGTTGAGGAGTTTTATACTCTGGGCTTAGGCTTTTTGTTTAGTGTCTCACCTTATTTGACTGTAATTTCTCCTAATTGGGAAAGTCCAATTTTCTATTCAATGCACTCTCACAGCTAACTCCTTCCTGGGGACGGCTATATGTGCCATGTGCTCCATGACTCCATGGCGTCACCTGCCATGATGAGCTTCACCAGGAAGGCATTGAGGTTCATGCATGACGTTCTCTAGTCTCATCATGTTTAAAGTCTTTACACTGGTTACCTGTTTTGTATTGATTTTTAAATTATTTTTATTAGTTTACAAGGCACTGCATGGCCGTGCACCAGACTACCTCTCAGAAATGCTTTTGGTATAAACCTGGGACCTCTCAGATCCTCTGGTTATTCTCTTTTAGCTGATCTACAAAGCAGAACAAAAACATTTGTTCCAAGTCGCTGGAACAACCTTCCAGAGGATCTGAGAGGAGCTGAAAGAATTGATATTTTTTTCTATTTAGTCTGGCTTTTATGTAGTGTTTTATAATTTTAGTGGTTTTATTATTTATAATATTTTATACTAGTAACTGTAACTGTATTTGTCAATTAATTTTTTTCAATAGCTTGTAAAGCACTTTGAAGTGCATTTGATTGGTTCGCAACGTACTGTATAAATAAAGTTTGATTGATTGATTGATTGATGTAGCCAAATAAAGCAGGTTGCATGCAGAAATGGTTCGCAATATGACAGCTAAGTTTACAGCTAACTAACATCATAATTGTCTTTTATTGGCCCAGAATGGATAATCAAACTTTGAAGTGTTTCAAACGGGACGTGAACAGCGGTCTCCTGGGTGAAAGTCTGTGTTTGTTTGACCCAACCATCCGCCTCGACCTCGTCCCTGAGCAGACTTCCTCGCTCTGTATACTATGTCAGTTGCTCTGACCGTCTAATAATGACACAGATGGGTTTACATTGGAGTTAGTTGAAAGCCTAGCGAGTCTCATACAGATGCATATTCCTCAGCTTCTTACCTTTCAAATGAGACCATATATACTGTATGCATATACGCTTTATGGTTGAGGAACTGGTCTTGATTAATTATGGGTAGTTATTTTAGGCGTTTTCTCCGAGGAATAGGGCTAGGGTGTAGGAGGTTAAGGGTGTCTTGGTGCATCCGTATCAGATGCAGAGGGCTCTCGGGTCAGAACGAGTTGCTCTGTTATAGCGGACACAAACCAATTTTACTTTTGCAATTTCATATGATTTATAAGACCCTGATTCTGCACTTATGATATATAGCCTATATATTTTTTTGTAACTCAGTGTTGTTTTGCAGCCAGGATACGCTTGAAAAAGTCATTTTTAATCTCACTGAGGTGTTCTTTGTTAAATAAAGGTTAAATACCGTGCACCAGCGTGACCGCGAAGCACGCTGAGAAAAGAGCACCATGTAAAGAAACGTCCACAAAGTTTATGACTGTTTTTTAAAGGCCAGGCGGCATTGTGGGCAACGATACATCACACTCAAACATACCTTACAGCAGTCAGTGTGTGGCGATGTACTTTGACAGCACGTGTAAATGATCCTCCGGACAACCTCGCTGATTACTGCGGCATCCCCAGAAACAAATCCATCACCTGATTACACCCAAACCTCTACGGCAACACAAAGGTAACAAACTGCCATACCTGTCATAGTTATGAGTGCGAGGGCCTCTGTTTGTAGCAGGCAGAGCTGGTGCATACTTCACACAGTGACCCCCACGGCACTCTCATTTGTCAGACAAACCTTAACTAAAGCGTGGGAGTGGAGAAACCCCCCAGGTTGGGTGGAGTGACAGAATGGGGAGTGACGCTGGATAAACACACTCAGTGTTATATGTCACAGGGTGCTTAGTGTTAAAGAGACTCTCTGTAAGAATCAGACATAGCTTGTTAACAGTGACACCTGTGGATGTTAAGACAACGACAGTCAGCGTCCTGTTGCCCGCGCTTGTGCTCGCACTTTCGACCCACACGGGACTGAAAAACCACAATATCACTATATATTTCACATGCTTTGCAGTAATGTTAGCTTACCAAATGAAGGTCCCTACATGAATTGGAGGCCCGGCCGATGTTGATCCTAGTGTTAACTTTTCCTGCTTCAGCCTCCCGACCGTCGTCAGAAGACACAGGGGAGACACCGTAGTTTTGGTCTCCAGGGTTGGAATCGATAACGTTACTCACTCCGGAGTTAACCCCCGTCACTTCACTCAGCTGCTGGGAAACAAGACACCTTCTGCATAAAATGCAACTTCCACTGTACATTCCCTTGATATTCTCAAAGATAAACTAACTCTCTTCTGCATGTTTTCTCACACACTCGCCGCCGCTCTCTCTCTCTTGCTTCACCGTTCACTTCCCACATGCACATACACTGCCACAACACTAGTTTTCCCCCGACGTCGGTCACATTCCTGTTTTGCAAGACGGGCTTCACTAGATATAACTTTAGTTTGTGTTGGAGTCTGAGATTCCATTTTTAAACAAACGTTAGCTACGGCTTAGGCACTCGTGAGCACGCATGACGTCCCATCCGTTGGATTTGTCAGTGTGTCAGTGTGCTGACTTGACTATGATTTGCCCCAAACTGCGTGTGATTATCATAAAGTGGGCATGTCTGTAAAGGGGAGACTCGTGGGTACCCATAGAACCCATTTTCATTCACATATCTTTAGGTCAGAGGTCAAGGGACTCCTTTGAAAATGGCCATGCCAGTTTTCCCACGCCAAAATGTAGCGTTAGTTGGAGCGTTATTTAACCTTGTCCTGCGACAAGCTAGTATGACATGGTTGGTACCAATGGATTCCTTAGGTTTTCTAGTTTCATATGGTACCAGGATCTTCTCTCTAGCTTTAAAACTGAGCCCGCTACAACCTTAAAGATTAGATAACCTGTTCACACATTGACAATAAAAAACGATTTATAATGTAAAAAGTTACATACAGTCCCTTTAACAACCCCACTCCCAAAACAGGTTGAAAAGCAAAATCAAATTCAGTTGACCAAACGGACAAATTCTCCTAATTCACTGCAGTGAAGACCAACAGCTCAGATTTGCCATCACCTCTCTAGATCAATCCTAAGTGCTCCCTGACCTGCAACACCGAAACACACCGTCTGAGAGGTAATATTGAGTCTGTCTGTAACACCTCATAAAGACTCTCCTCGAGGCGACTTCATCATCCCCCCAGCAACACTTTGCCTCCGCAGCCTTGGGTGATAAATAATTACTCGTCGGAGCCTTGACTTTTTTCTTCTGTGGTGTTTGCATGCTGTCCCTTCGCTCAGCACTGTGGCACTCTGACAGCGTCAATTATTAACTAGCTGCTTTTTTGCCTCGGTGTGTACTCTCTACCCTGTGTTTGGATACTTGTGTTGTTTCTGTGCGAATAATACCACAGGAAAAAAACTTTAGGGTGCATACATGCATGAATGAATGAATGTGCCTGTTTGTTATTTGTATGTATAAGCCTTTATATATTTGTGTCTGAGTGTCAGCGGGGGTTTCTGAAGGAGAGGAAAGGGGTTCAAAGTGTAAAGAGGTTGGTGAGTTTTTCAGCAATAATCCAGTGTGTGTGTGTGTGTGTGTGTGTGTGTGTGTGTGTGTGTGAGGACCTCTGAGCATGATGGGCCAATGTCTGTAATGAGTGGGAGGTAAACAGGGGCGAGCTCTCATTTATTCATAAGGCAAACAGAGACTGTGTGCAGTGAATGGGAATAAGTGTGTGATGATTTATTTAAAGCTATTTGTTTCAGGCCACGCAGGCTAATTTCCCTCTAAAACAACTACTACTCTTTATCCAACTCTGTCCCCCTATGTCTCTGGTTGTACTCCTCCTTTGTACTGTCTCAAAATAACAAACAGAGCTAGATATTTGTACCATCTCACCCCGGCTGACATATTTTAATGCTAATGTACACAATGCGGAGGAATAATTAATGCAAAATGAGCCGGAAAATCAGTCAATGCTACAAAAGTAAATATAAAAAAAACTGAGGAAGTACAGCCTTCCTCTAATGTTTACATGTGGGATCCCAGTTATGAACTTTGTGATTTGACTTAATCTGATCACCAGTAATTTATACTTTGACTCTGATCACAGAGCATAAATGGGCTATTTCGTGACAAACAACAGTTTATCCAGTTACCCAAATACTTGTGTGCAGAGTCTCCACTGGCTGCCTGGCAAACTCACTGTGACAACAAGACTCTGGGAAGTCACTGCGTCTGGCTATTGTTTGCTAAGAAATAGTTACAGCACGTAACTCTCCATAAAACTACAAACTTTCATTTTTACATTTATTTTTGTGCGCAGATTAACTAAACTACCCTTATAAAAAAGTAGTATACTTAAAGTTTATTTATTAAGTAAACTTAAGTAAAGTTCAAGTATATTTCCCAAGTATACTTTATGTAGTAAGTGTACAGGCAAAGGTATCCAAAACACTGGGCAAAATCGTAGTACAAAGAAGCAACGTTCAAAGCACATGAGGACCGCTGACTAGGAAAGCAGTCGAACTGGCAACAGACAAAGGGAAGCACGAGGACTAAATACACAAGAGAGGAGGGGTGATCAGGGCCAGGTGAAACTAATTGGGGCGGGGCAGGTAATCACAGAGGTGGGAAACACACACAGGGGGCAGGAAGTGAAGGATCTGAAATGAGACACAAGAGTGAGTGTACCAAAATAAAACAGGAAATCCTAACTAAAACTGGAAACAAGGAAAACATGACCTCAATCAGGAGACTGGGATGTAACACTGGTTCTCCCGTGCCTCCAGTGGGCCAAGGAACACGGCCTGGGCTTCCAGCAGCGTGGTGTCGGCTCCCAGCGGGTACTGGCCGAGCAGCGAGGCGAAGCTCTGCTCCTGGCCGGAGGAGGCAGAGGCGGCGGCGGAGGTGAAGCCGGATCTTGGTCTGTCCGCAGCGGGCTGGTCCGTGGAATCTGAGCTGAAGGAGTTTCTGGTGAACCTGCATGATTTTGTCAAATTTTGCGTGGAATCCGACCCGGTGACACCGATGAAAAGCGTTTAGAATAACTATATAGACATAGCCTTGTAGCTGATGATCTCATATACTTATGTAAGTCATATTGAGGCATCCAGTTAAAGTTCCTCGTAGTAACTTGAACGCACACATATGAGTGGTCAGTGAAGAAATCAGCTAATTGTGCCACAGTATTCCAGTTTATTTAGAAGTAACCCATGGCATATTTAGGTCTCTGAGAACCAATAAGGCCTGTGTACATGCGCAAACACATTAATGCAACTCTCAGAGACCCCGATATAACCTAGATACTAGTATCCATGTGTGACTAAAAGGTTCCAGTGCTGAGTGGCAGGGCTGACAGAGACTTCCACTACTAACTTCTCCTCCCTCGAGCACGTTCGGGCTCAACCCCTCAGACGATCTGGCCGTCTTGTTTAGAGTTCTGTCACCCTGCTTTTCATCCAGGAGAAGGAAAATTTGAGCTTAACATGAACACGTCTTTAATCATGTGTCAGGATCAATTATCACTCTGTGGAAAGCGGCAGCCCTTTTGAAGAAGGTTCTCTTCAGGAGAGATGCGTGAAAACTTGGAAGTCAAAACACACATGTCTGGAAAGAGTCGTGCTACGAGGCAATCTTAATTGCTAATTTTGTGTGTTGTCTGCAGTTCCCCGGGCACAGAAGTGACAGTTCAAAGAGCAGTCCCCCTCGCTTTATTACTGCTAGCATGCAACCCCGTTGGTGAAATGCCTTTTCATTACGAACAAACAATTGGCCATTTTCATGAGAATGCCTTTAAACTTAAAACCAACAATTTTGCTGCAGCGTAGCTAAACATTTCTTTCTGTACGTACATTGTTTGCAGGCCACAATCTGTCTGTTCTGTCACAACGAGGAAACTCTGCAGTGGGGTTCAAAAATAAAATATAGGATTCAAAACTGCCGCAGAAAGTCTTTCTTTCCCCTTTCCCAGTTTGATGCGTGCCATATTTTATCTTTAAAGAGGACCTTTTGTGCTTCTCCCCTTTCCTTTAGTGTGTTATATGTTTTTTTGTGCATGTAAAAGGTCTGCAGAGTTACAAAGTCCACACCAAAGGGAGTTAGTCTCCCCCACAGAAACACTGCTCCTGAACTGCCCTGAAACGCCTCGATTGATGTCCCACCTTTTCTTGCGTAACGTGGTGATGTCACCAAGTAACACATTTGCATAACGGCTAGTTTGGCACGCCCTCAAACAAAGAAAAGCAGAGCTGGAGCCAGTGTTAATTTTGGCAGCTATTTTAGATTTAGATTTAGTCTTAGTCTTAAAACAAAAATGCTTATTAGTTTAGTAACATTTTTGTCAATTTTATCCTTCACAAACTCAAAACGTTTTAGTCCAGTCGCCGGTCTCAGTCTATTTTTTTTATTTAATCAATCTTTGCAGTTAGTTTGAGTCGTCCTGACGGCTCTCATTTTATGTTGCACGGTTCAGTCGCACCCACTGGCCCGTTATGAGCGCCAATCAGCCCACCCAACATATAAAAAATATGCATTACTCAACCACCCGAACCCAACCGACCCGCAAACTGCCAACTTCATGCATTATAGTACCACAGTTGTCAGGACTGATGTGTGAGACTAGATTTTACTCGTCTTTTTTCATCAACGATATTGCATGTTTGATATCGTCACCGTTAGTGTTTCATGACGTCGGTGCCGTCTCGTCATCGTCACGTCTTAGTCATGGAAAAAAAGGTCTTTGACGAACATATTTCGTCATAGTTTTCATTACCAAAATTAACACTGGCTGGAGTGGAGTCCGAAGAGTTTGGCTCGGTTGACCAATCACAACAGAGTGGGCCAGCTGACCAATCAGAGCAGACTGGGCTTTTCGGGGAGGGGGCGGAGCTCAAACAGAGCGTTTCAGACAGTGGGTGAAAAGAAAATTAAAATGTTTTTTGAACATTAAAGCATGTAAACATGTTCTAGTAGAAACCCCAAATACAAGTATGAACCTGAAAATAAGCATAATAGGTCCCCTTTAATGTAGATACATACATAAACCGGTATGTTTACTGGCCTTTCTTGGTTACATCTGGCCACATGACACCAGATAACACTCGAATTTCTGCTTTGAGGTTTGAAGATCTCCCTTTAAGATACAGAGTCCATGATAGAAAAAGCAAACTTGAAATTGAAAGTGCGACTCGGTCACCCCCTTCGGCTGTTTTGATTAACCAGGCTGTGTGTGGAGCGTGCCTGCCGGAGATATTTGCTCAGACTTGGCCGGGGATTAAGGGCTTCTCTTCTGGGATCCAGAGAAAAACAGAGGTCTGATCCCCTCCATGTCCCTCCGCCGGGCACAAGTGGGTGGCGACTGTGTCCGTGTGTGCGATATGTACCGTATATGACACTGTGTGAAGCCATATACGTCTGCATGCAGCTATATATAAGCGTGTGCACACACAATTCTACGTGTGCACAAATGCTCTCACTGCCTTCTTCTTCTTCGTCTTCTTCTTCAAAACAGCCTCTCTGATGATCCCCTCACTTCATCATTTCACATGGCCTACTGTATATGATGCTCATGGCCCTTCACATGCAAGCAGTGCTGGCGGGTTGTTATTGCACAGCCCACCCATCTTTTGCCACGCTCCTGTAACGTATATGTGTGCAAAAACAGGCTCAGGGTTGCGTGTATGGAGACGGGGGTCTGGATGAGTGGAGGTTTTGGTGGCTTAGTTGGGGGGGGGGTACAAGCTAATTGTGTACAGGTGACTCCACACAGGTGCTCCTGCGTCTATGTATGTTTGTGAGGGAGAGTGATGCCATATTGATGGAATGAGTAAAAGAAGTGGAAATAGAAGAAGAAAGAGAGAGAGCGGATCAAAGAGGTTGGCGGGGCTACCAGAAATGCCTGCATGTCTTTCTGCAGCAGCTCGCCCCACCCTCTGAAAACCCACCACATGCGGTCAGCTGGTTCTCAATAGACAGACTTCGAGCTCTCTCTCCAGGTCCGTGCCATTGATATTGAGCTGAATGCTGTCTGACAAGCAGATGTTGCCGTTCCATTTTCTCTTTCATACTTAGCTTGCCCTACAGAGAATTGAGCGGGAGGAATGAAGACTCGTCTCTGTTTATTACCGCGAGGAGGCTTCGCTGAAGAGGCCCCGCTGACCCACTCAGGGAAGAATAAACAAGCAAATTCAACAAGTCAACAAATGGACATCGGCCTCCCCCCCCCTTCCGTCCGCTCCCACGACTCTGTTAAAGTCACAACATCATCTCAGCCGGCGCGCCGACGATCAGCATGAACAGACTTTTCAACAGGTTCCCTCCTCTCATTGTGGTTCCGTCTACTAAGTGCCTGTCAGTGCAATTTCTCAAATCAGTCAGCGGACTGCGGGAGGGAAAAGAGGTTCGTTTAGCAAAGAAAAACATACAGGTGCAGCGGAGGAGGAAAGAGAAGATGGAGATGGAGGAGATGGGAATTAGAGACATCTTTACAGAAAATGACAGCTTGTCCTTTCAGACATAAGCTGTGATTGATATACTGTATATACACTATTACATTAAGACTACAGTTATTCTGTTCAGTCACAGAGGCATGTTTGCTGTTTCAGTTTTACTGTGAAACAATCAACAGGAGGAGGTCAGGGTGAGCAGATCCCAAAAAACAAATGTGGGACAAAGTTTGTGTGGGACAATGTGGGACACGTTACCAAGGCTGAGAGGTAGTCTACAATTTTGATATAATGTCTAACTTAAAAAAATAAACGTTTATATTCTGCCCCACATCTCTTTTTGAGCCGCACGTTTCTTGTGAGACTCACATTAACTGTGTCGTTTCATGTCGTATCCCCCCCTCCCGTGATCCCGAAATTGAAAAATAAAAATTTCACAAAAACTCTCTGAGAATCGCCTTCCAGCAGTTTCACCCACTTATAAGTCCTCTTTGTTGTAGCTGCATTTATTTTTCTTTGTGGTAGCTTCCATCATATTCGGCCTAAATCTGCATAGCTTGTGACTTTGCGGTGACTCGCATTTTTCCCCGGCATAGCGTAGCAAAGACGGTGTCAGGTCAACTTGCACTTGACCCACGTGTGCGCAGTTTGACGGCAAACACAGCCACTTGATGACAGCCTTCCCTGCTTTCTTCACAGTCATTGGATAGAAGCCAGATTTAAAAAAAAGACTTGACTATGACTTGCCCCAAACTGCATGTGATCATCATAAAGTGGGCATGTCTGTAAAGGGGAGACTCGTGGGTACCCATAGAACCCATTTTCATTCACATATCTTGAGGTCAAAGGTCAAGGGACCCCTTTGAAAATGGCCATGACATTTTTCTCAACTCATTCCTGCACCACTCTATAGCAGGATTCATAATTTAGCTACCAGGAGTTCTGTTTCTGTGCAAACACCCACGTCGTGACCGGTCGATCATACCATTTAAGCCATGGAGAAAGGCTGATTAACACGTGTAGTGTGAGTTAACAAAACATACAAGATTAATATCAGTGTCTACCCAGCTTAAGTATTGTATGTTTTGCATCTTCTTTTATTGTTAAATTATTAGCTAGGAGTAAGTGCATTTGGAAGCCAGGAGACCCAGGAGTGCCACTCCAACTTTCTTTTGTCCCCTTCAAACTGCCAGGAGACCTAAAATAAGGCTTCCAGATTGCGAGCGTCTTTTAAAATCCTCAGTGCCTCCTTTGACTCTCCGCCCCGGAGGCTGGACGGAGATAAGCAGAGACAATGTGTGAAGGTGTAACGGTGGAGATATGAACGGAGAGAGGGAGTGCTGCTCTTCTGATGCTGCAGGAAGCAGCACTGTAATAACTCCTTATTACAGTATATGCATGCATTTTTGAGGTGGAATCATTGGCATGAAAAATAAAAAAAAATTGGTAACACTTCATATTACAGGTCCGCAAATTTCATGGTAATTAGGTGATAATTAGCAAGTAACCTATTTGAAATTTCTTTGGAATTACTGCCAAATTACCCCAATATTTACCTCAAAATATATCGAAAATCACTTTATTATAAACATTATTTAATAATTATATGCTAAAATAGCATACAAGGGTTAAAATAGGGCCCTTAAGCTTGAGAAGCGGCTGTGCGCTGCTCTTCATCGGAGTTGGAAAACCGAAACTTTTTTTTTTTGAGAAATTTAAAATAAGTTATTTGCTAATTATTATCTATTTATCAGCAGACATGGAAATAAAGCATATCAATTAACTTTGTATTCTTTTTCCTGGAAATGTATTAAATAAATAATGTTTATTATAAAGTAATTTTTGGTAAATATTGAGGTAATTTGGCAGTAATTCCCCAAAAATTATTAAATTATTACTAATATCACCTAATTACCATGAAATTTGCCGACCTGTAAAATGAAGTGTTACCAAAAAATATATATAAAAGGTCAGTGTAAATAAAATATTTACATATAACATTTTTTATTCAAGGAGTGCCTTAAAAATCCCGACAACTTTAAGAAAACAACAGTCACAATTAGATTGGTAATATAATCCCTCCCAAAAAACTCTATATTAGGTTCTTCTGTGATGCGTTTGAGGCACATCTGCTTTCAGAAAGTGGCTCACAATACAAGTAGAGAGAAATTAGGAACACAACTCGGCCATTGTTCTCATGCTCCCCGGGATTAAAAACACTTCCGAACACACACACACACACACACACACACACACACACATCGCCTCGAGGCAAGCAAGGCCAGTGACATCAAGTGTATTCAATTCACGAGGAGGCATGTTGAGGAAATCTGAGTCACAGTTTTGGGAAGGAGTCGCTGTTTCTTGAATAACAGTGAGTGCTATCTTTGCCTGTAGCTTCATTAACTGAAGGTGGGGAAATAAAGTCACAGCTCTGGCACCGAAAGCTACCAACTGTATCGCAAATATATATTAGAATAGAAATTAAAATGAGGATAACATGTTTTTAGTATAAAACAAACAAAACTCTAAAAGGCATGGGGAGCATAATAATCACTGAGGAGTTATTCAAAATACACACATACTGCTTGTGTACTTCTTGAATAAATACATTTCAAAAATACATATATTTTTATCTTTTCATATTCTTTTTTTTTTTTTGCTAGAAAAATGTTCAAATTTGAAAGCAGCTATGTATGTTTAAAATATGGCATTAAATCAGTTATCAAAAGCCCCTGGACACGATGTGATTTCACCCATCTTCTTAAAGAAGCACTGCATACAATATGTCTGTGTCACAGCCAAGGACTTCAAACTGACAAAAATAAAACTCCAGATAGTGCAGGGAGATATGACGCAAATCCTTCAACAACTTAATATGTTTTTAGAAGAAAAATATCTCCATGATTGTGGATTAGAGGCAGCTCTGATGATGAGAAATGTAACTGTGAAATATTGCATATCTGAGGGGACACTTGGCCTCTTTCTCTCCTGTAACAGCCACATATTGCTTCAGGTTAGTTCTGAGGACGGAGCACTAGGAGCACTGTCTGGGAAAAATATTCTGAGAATAAAATCAAAATACTTTGAGAAAATATTTCAAGAACAAAGTCACAATATTTTGAGAAAAAAATGTGTAATATTTCAAAAATAAAAATCCCAATATTTTGAAAAGAAATTTGTAATATTTCATGAATAAAATCACAATATTTTGAGAAAAATGTGAAATATTTCAAGAACAAAATCACAATATTTTGAGACAAATTGGAAATATTTCAAGAAAAAAAGCACAATATTTTGAGAAAATGTGCAGTATTTCAGGAATAAAATGAAAATATTTTGAGAAAATATCAGATATTTTGGCAAAAAAAAGGTTTTGACATTTTGAGAAATGTTTACTGCAAAATTGTGGTTGTTATATTATCAAATATATCATATTTTATTTTATATCATATATTATATTTATTATATATATTATGAGAACTATGTTGTACATTTAAAACAAACAAAATTAAATAAAAAATCATAATTTGCCCAGAATAAAGTCTCAGGGTTACAAAAAAGTCATGATATTACAAGAATTAAGTTATAAATTTATGACAATTAATCGTATAAAGAGAATAAAGTTAGAATTTTTATGTGAAAAGTTTATGTTTGAGTATATAATAACCAAAATGTCATAATTAGATATATTAGATTAGATTTGCATGTTTTAGCATTGCCTGGCTCTGCAAAAGTGTGACTGTTGGGTTATTCACAAAATATTCTACTTATTTTTCATACATTTTACGACTTCATTCTTTTAAAGTTGTAACTTTTTTGTAATGTTAGATTTCTCATTGTAACATTATGACTTTTCTTGAAATATATTAGGACTTTATCCTCTAATTTTTTCCTCCCTCGTGCTCCTAATACTCCGTTTCAGTATTTCTGACGGTCCTCAGAGAAAAACACATTCAGTCATCCCAGCCAAAAAAGCGCCCAGTCATCTGGTAGAACTTCATGTTGAAGGGCCGGTAGAAGTCCCGTAGCCTCTGCACCACCTCAGGGTCAATGTTGGGATGGGTCCTCCCTTTGGTTTTGCCCAGGCAGTGGGGCTTGCTGCTGCCTTCGGCCTTCTTGAGGCACGGGAAACCCTTGGTCTGGTTGAAGTAAAAGTGTTTGTCTGTGATGATCCTCTTGAGCCCCAGGAAGTCCTGCACGCGGCCCAGCTCTCCGGCCGGGTCGCTGATCAGCCGCTCGCCGCTCACAAACAGGATCTGCTCCATGGGGAAGTACTGCAGCCAGTTGTCCAGGTGCTTGGCGTAGATGCCGATCTGGATGGCGCTCCACGAGGTGTCGATGAGCCC
>CAKAKR010058766.1:0-29001 GCA_916700685.1 Adelosebastes latens
ATAAACTGAGGATCATAAGTACACACAAATTAAAAACATGAACAGGTTGTTTTAAGATGAGAAAATAAAGATGTCCTGAAGCAACGGAAAGAGGTAATAGATCTCAGAAAAAGAGGAAGATTATTCCAGTCTGATGGAGCTTTTTGTATTTGAATGACCTGCGTCCAACTTCTTTGAAAATTCTTGGGACAAAGAAAAAGGGATGTTGCATATGTCTGAGTGAATATGAAGATCTGCATGGAACCATAAACTGTTTCAAATAGGAAGGACAGTTAAAATAAACACATTTGAAAATAAACTGAACCCAGTGAAATTGCCTTCTAGATTTCAGCTGCAACCAATTAAGTGATTCATACATGGAACAATGGTGAGTTCTATAAGGACACCTCAAGACAAATCTACAAAGAGAATTATATACAACATTAAGGGGCCTAAGATAAGTGTCATAGGTGTTTTGATAGACAATATCAGCATAATCAATAATAGGTAATATCAACTGTGAAATTATTCTTTTTCTGACTTCAAAAGTAAAACAATTAATTGAGCGATAAAGTGAACTCAGACAACCATATGTTCGTTTTATAATAAAATCAATATGGGGCTTGAAGGAGAGTTCATGGTCAATCCAAAGTCCAAGATATTTGAATGAATCAACTTTCTCAAGGGGTGACCCATCAACAAAATTAATATGCAAATCCAAGTAATGTGAACGATTATGTCGCGTACCAAACACCATACTGCAGGACTTCTTTTTATTCAATGCAAGTTTGTTGTTATGAAACCAGTTTTGGACCAAATTAAATTCGAACTGTAAAGAATTCTGAATTTGTAATATATCAGAGTTTATATTACATTTATTTTATATTGTGCTCCTGTCCTGCAAAAGACAAAATAAAGTGTGAATACATAAGTAATGTGCTGTGTTTTCCTGTCTTAATTTTTTAACCTAATGATGCATTATTGTTTAAGGCAAGCACTTGGGAGAAGTTACCCTTCAGGGCATTCTGCCAGAAAGGTTTCATTTTAACACAAATCATGATCTTTTCCTAAAACTAAGTTAGTTGCCTGACATTACTGGCAAAAAGCCCTGAAGGTGAACTTCTCCCATGTGCACATAGGAACACAGTAGATATGCAGAACCAATTTCAGTTATGCTTTGATGGTATGTTAAATTTAAGCATGCTCTGTGATCAATGTTAACACATATCAGCATCCACTTACCATTTGTGCACACAATGCCATGATAATTCTCCTGTTTCGCTGCAAGATGACCCATCCAGCAGCAGCAAGCTCCATGTCTCCCATTTTGCTCTCCAACTCTGATACTTCCCAGCTACACTTTTATAGGCCACTAATTTAAATTGGCTCATCGGGATATATACTACTCAGCTGGGTAGGTGGGTTATTGGCTATACTGCATATTGAGTGCAGGTGTGTTGGGCCCTTGATTATCTGATATCACATCCACAGCCTGTATCAGCCATAACAACTTTGAAGCACAATCAAGTCAACATTTCAAGGTGTTTTTCTGAGTTGTGTTGTGTTTCTTAAGCTACTATATGCATATGCTTACAATCAAATAATTAGCATATCTACCATTACACAGAGATCTGTCTTTTAAGAAAAAGTGATATGAGACATTTTTAACCAGATATTTTTAATTCAACATGTTTGAAACTTAGGAATGATGATATGGACAGTAGTAGATTCACGTTATGCATGTCTTGTATAAAGTATTATTTATTCAATCATTTTCATACAATCATACTAATTAGGATTCATGTCGACAAATATGTAAAATATGGACAGGAGCGTGAGCAAAGATTCTCAATGTGACAGCCATTTGGTATCTTAAGCGTTTCAAGGCCAAAGTATTATCAATGATATTTGCATGTCAGTTTGATAATTTTCTCTTCTTTGCTAACTAGGACCTTCTGACTACACTGAGGCCGTTCTACATGAACGGACAGCAAATGAAATTGCCAATGCCAAACAGTGTTCTTGCCTGTCTGTGGACTCTGTCGAACCAGGAGTCATATAGGGGTGTGGCAGACAGATTCAACATTTCAAAATCTACCCTGTCAACACATCTCCATAATTTTTGTTCCCTGGTCAATTCCCATCTGTCCCATCATATTTCGTGGCCTACAGGAGAAGCACTTGATAATACTTTGGCCTTGAAACGCTTAAGATGAGCCTACCTCCACTTGTCCTCTTGATAGTCTGAAATGACTTATGAAGTCAGTAACGCTGTACAACGGGACAACCTCCTCAACAAAATGCGGTATTTTTGGAACCAACGTAGGAGAAGAATAATGAAGCCGATTCTATCATTAACTTAATATCGTTGCTGACCAATGGAAACCATGTATCTCAACAGTGTCACTTACATTAAATAATAAAGACACAACTTTGTTTTAAACTTTGTGACAATAACAGATTATTCAATTGTTTTAATGTGTTTTAATTAGCTGAAGATGTTGGAGAATTGTGGTCTGTAAATTACAGATAGCCTACAGATGGATCTAACAGGATGTAAGTATCTCTGTGACTTCCTTTATATGCTTTCAAGGCGGCTGTAAACCTATCAACTTGTCCGCAGCTTTTTGTCACCGCCCCCTGCTGCTGCCGCCTGATCTCGTCTGCTTTCCAGGCGAGGCGCAGTTCATCTCCAACGAGCCTACTCTTAACTTCCACAGCTTACTTTCCTTGTGTTCTCCTCCACACTGACAGCTCCCGCTCTCCTCCTCCTTATCCAGCAGTCACTGATTGCTGATACACCTCAGCTGGTCTCTGTCCAGCTGAGGTGTATCAGAGGCATAAAAATCAACGTGATGTGAGAATGTGCGGACCGTGCTGCGAACTTTAGACCAGTCGTGAAAATGTGCGGGCCGTCCGGCAAACTCTGTCATTTGGCAGCGTCAAACTACAAAGTAGTGAAACTCACCAAATGTGCCAAAATAATTTTTCCACTCAACCTACTGAGCTATGTTTATGATGTGGGATCAAAAAAACACATTTCTTCACTAGTTTGCAAATCATGTTTAACATCAGAAAGGCACAACAAAAACACATTTGAGAGATGACATGCCTTAACCACTGTGCCAAAACCACGGGGAGCGAGGCGCACAGACCCATCTCCCCTGGGAAGAAAAGGAATAAGTCACGTGTGATGCGTTATGAAGTTGACAAGGTGTAGACGATTAGATGTAGCCTATAAAAGGCTGCGTAAACATGATGGCGCGTACTTGCTAAACAATGGCTGCTTTGGCACTGCTGGAGGACATTGCTAATGGCAGAGTTCGGAGGGAGCGTGTGTTTAGGGATCACACTGACCTGTTGGCCCAAGATGATGACTGGCTTATGAGCCGATTCAGATTGCCAAGAGCAATCATTTTACAGCTCTGTGCTGAACTGGGTCCAACTTTGGAGAGGGAGACTGCGAGAAATCACGCCTTTCCAGTGCCAATCCAAGTCCTCACCACACTCGGGTTCCTTGCAACAGGAGCTTTTCAAAGGGAGCTGTGTGATCGGTCGGGTATCTCCCAGTCATCGCTGAGCCGCGCCATGCCAGCCGTATGGTATGGCCTCATCGGTATGTCGCCAAGATACATAAGATTTCCCTACACTGTGGCTGAACAGGCAAACATTAAAGTGCAATTTGCAGCGATGAGCCGATTTCCAAATGTAATCGGAGCGATCGACTGCACTCACATTGCACCAACAGAGAAAGACACAGGGGCTGTGCAGGATGGTTGGCTTCTAGGTAATGTATACTGCTTGTTGCTCTTAAATATAAACTTGATTCTTAACTGATTTAAATTACTTTCGGGCCGTGTGTAAAATGGCACAGGGACACCTTCAAATGTGTATATGACATGAGATTATGTCAATTCTTTCATAGAAATGGTAATCTACAAGACTATTCACGAAATAAATCTCATATTACAGGACATGGCATTCATCACATTCATGATGATGCGTTTGTAGTATCATTTAAGCATGTGGTTATTATGACTTTAGGTGACCGTGGTTACCCGCTCAAAACGTGGCTCCTCACCCCACTCACCAACAGCCAGACAGCGCAAGAGCGGCGATACAATGACGTCCATGCTTGGGCACGTCAGTTTTTGAACGGACCATAGGGCAGCTGAAAGGCCGTTGGCGCTGCTTGGATAGCACTGGCGGCGTCCTGCTATACACCCCACAGAAGGTCTGTCGCATTATGCAAGCATGTAGCGAGCTGCACAATGTGGCAAACCACCGTGGTGTGCCTTTGCCCCAGGAGCTACAGATGGATGAACGGGACCCTGGCCCACCTAACAATGAGCCAAATGCAGCAGCTATACAGCGCCGTTTGGATGTGATACACAGAATGTAAAGCAACAAGGTAAGTTGAGACAAACATTTATTTTTTAACGAGGTCTTTTAATGTCTGACTGATCTCACCAAGAACGTCATTCATTGTTTTTAATTCCTTGCACATATCCTTCATTGTATTGACCATCTCTCTCTGTGACTCCAGCACAGCGTTGGTGAGGACGCGGCCAGACCGACGCCCCTCAGCAGTCGAGGCCCGGGGCGCAGCGGATCCGTGCGCCTTCGGGAGCGCACGGTCAGCTGCTGTGGAGACGCTGGCCTCAGATCCATGGCTTCCCTCTCCTCCTCCGGACTCTTCCTGGCTCAGGTTGGCGGATGGAGATGCGCTCCTGACGCTGCATCCCCCAGTTTCCACATTATCAATGACAATAAAGGACATTACTTTCTGTAACTCAATGTCTCCAGCCTGCTTATTGAAGTGGAATGTAACTTGTGACTAACAGATGTGATGTTGTACGTTGTGTGTGAATTCAGCAGCAAGGTTTGAGCCATGCTGTATTTCATGTACTTACCAGGAGTAACACACATGTCAGAATCGCCCTCATTTGCCGGCAGGATGCCAGAAAGTGTGGTTTCTCCAATGATGGCAGCCACTCGTTCCTCGTGTGGCGTCAGCTCCGGCTTTCCTGGGCCCCCACCTGTGGCTGTAACACTCTGCCGATGCGCAGCTACCCTTCGCTTGACATCGACTTTGATGTCAGACCATTTTTTTTATTTCAGCTGTTGTCCGTGTCTCTGATCCTGCTGCATTAACTGCAATTGTGACACACTGCCACTCAACTGTTTGTTGCTGATTCCTGAGGAAAGACCACCAAATCAAATATTTTTGCGAGCCTCCACCTCAGCAACAAGCACTTCAATTTCACACTCAGTGAAATTCTTCTACTTATTCTTCTACTTCTAATTCTTCATAATTAACTGTTTAACCGTTAACCGACATTAAGCATTTTAACCGATTAACGTTATCGGTTAAAACGGTTAAAAGAAATGTTAATAATGAACTCAAAAGCTGAGCGGCTCAGAGGAGCGGCTCGTCACTTTAAGGAGAAAAGCTGGTCCACCTTAACAGCCCACCTTAAGAGGCGGAGCCGGAGTTGCAGGTTACAGGAAGTTGGCTCCGGTCTCTGGCTCGCTTGAACGGAGCGGAGGAGTTGTAGTTTCGTAGCATTTAATCACCGACAAATAAACTGTACACACACTGCTACACCTACGTTCACAGCTAGAACGCCACCAACAACCTCACACTCACCGCCAACACACACACACACGCACACACACGATCTGTTGGAAACTCGCTAAAGTTACGCAGACTACGTGTGGCGGCGGCGAGCAGGAAGCATCCGGCAATGCTAGAGCTGCTAACGTAGCACAAATACACACACTGTTTGTTGGCCACTAGCTAAAGTTACGCCGGGCAGACACACAGCTGACAACCTGCTAAACTAAACTAAATGTGCGGTGGAGACTTTTACATGGAAAGTGGTTGCATGTCTGCGACACTACACGCAGCATCGTAGCTGCTAAGTTAACGCTCCTGGACGGTGAACTGGGGACTCCCGTCAACCAATATCTGTTGTGCTCCTGCAGCTGGTACACCGCTGCATGCGAGGCACAAATCTTGTCGGTTAACAGTTAATAATCGGTTAACGAGGGCCTATAATATATGACCAGAAGTGGATACCCAAACATACACCCATATGTGATTGTTGACCATACATGGGCATTAACCACATGAAGTTGCCAGGTTCAAAATGGCTGAGCCCATCAAACCAAGCCTTTGGCCAATCAGCCCATTACCACCAATTTATGGAAACATATATAAGGTTGTGGAGAAGTTGGAACTGTGTTGGAAGTAAGAAGAAAGAAAAGAAAGAGACAACACGGTAAGAAAACGGAAGAAAAACTTGTGAAGGAAATTATGGACTTCAAAGTCCATAATGGCTTTCCTGAGGGCCTCACTAAACAACAGAGGTACACAATAAAAAGAAGAGCTTCAACATTTGTGCTCAAGGGTAAGTATTAATGTTATATACCATCAATCACAATAAGTCATTTTGTTCTGTTATATTAAGATTAAATTGAGCTTTGTTTGACCAGATGGAGTTCTCCACTACATATGCAGACGACGTAAAGAAAAGGAACATTTGGCCGAGGTGGTCTTATCAGCCGCCGAGGCCAACCACATTTTTGAAGAGCTACACTGCAGCACTATTGGCTCGCATCGTGGTGTAGAAAAAACGCACCATGCAGTGATCAGCCGTTATTATTGGCCTGGAATGGAAGCTGACATCCGCAAATGGGTAAGTTATAAGGGTCACCCAAATTTACTTCAGTTTTTTTTTTACATGAAGACCTAATTAACAAAACAATCTTGTCAAATGCAAAAGCGATAACTAAATTAATTCTATTAAAACATGAATTCGGGATATCCCCTCCATTTAGGCCTACTGTTTGTGCTTGACCAAAGGCCTAAGTACATACAGTATATTATTTGGATTCAGGTTGCTCAGTGTCCAGATTGCCAGGTAAAGCGGGTGAGTCTTAAGGAAAAGACCCAGTATAACCCAATAGAGGTGAGGTTATCTGTGCGACTGAATGTCCCACGTAGCTAAATGTGCAACTTCATGCATATCTCTAATTGTCCTTCATCTTTTTCAGGTAACTGAGCCATTTGAACTTGTTGGAATGGACCTATTGAGGTTAACTGGACCTGAAGGTGGTAATCAATACATTTGTGTAAATGTTGATTATTTCACAAAGTGGGCAGAGGCCTACCCTCTGAAGAATATGTCATTTTAATCAGGATTTAAATAATGGATTTTTTTTTCCAAAGAAGAGAGAAAACCTATTTTATAAATGATACTGAGATTTGGTAATGATTTATTTCAACCAATTACTCTTTTTTATATTTTGATCTCCCTCTTGCCTCTCAAAAAAAATAGAGGAGGAGCAACCTCCTCTGCCTCTATGGACCAGCCTCCACTGGTAGATATCTATATGTATATTTATGTGTGTTGTAACAGGACTGGGTGGAGAACAGGGAAAATAGTGGAAGTGGAGCAATCAGAGACAGAGTCAGCTTAGTGGTCAAAAAGGGGTTTCATTTCCTCTAACTCAAAGTCCCACCAAAACAACAGAAAGTCTAACTCCTTCAGGAGCCCTAAACAAAAACTAGCTTAGCCGGGCCGCTGGCCGACGTATCGGTTCAACAAATACCCAAAGAGCTCTAGGGGAGTGAGTGCCCTCACTCACAGCATGCCACACCAAAATGAACCCTACTCACTCCTTAATGCTCCCCTGATGAGGAGATCAGCTCCAGGTGTGTGGATCCCCACACCTGCTCCCAATACTCTCAAATGGGAGTGGGTGGAGCCACCTGGCAGGAATGTAGCTGCCTCTCAGCCCCTTACATGTGTGTATATGTATATACAGTATATAGCGTTTTAGAGCTAGAGTGAAGATACTGATATCATGTGAAACTAAAATACTGTATGTCATATATATGTACATGTATATGTGTGTATACTGTATGTATATGTATATGTGTGTGTATATGTGTGCATGATGAATGAAAATTTAGCATAAGTTTGGAGCGTTTCCTAGTTAAAGAAATTAGCGGCGTTAAAATAAATTTGTGTAAACGCGTTATAACTTTGACAACCCTAGTTTAGAGCTATTCATTCATATAGTTACCAAATAATACCTCACCTAATCTTACATGCCATGTCACAAACACTACCAAACTCAACCAGACAGTTTAATCTAAACTACAAAAAAAAAGGAATAAAAAGAAAAAAGGAAGTAGCAAAGAATGAAGGGAAACTGGTTTGTTTGCTGCAGGATAATCTTTAGACCATTTACAGTAACCATACTGATAATAAGCCTGAACGCTTTGTTTCAACTGAACTTAGTGTTGTGTTTGACTAATGTCATTTAAAGGTCCCATATTATAAAAAAGTGAGATTTTCATGTTTTTTTTATTAAAAAACAAGGCTTAAGTCCTACATAAATACTTTGAAAGTATCGAAACGCTCAATCCACAGGGAAATACACACAGCCCGTATTCAGAATATCTGTATTTGAAACAAGCTGTCAGGATTTCTGTCCATTTGTGATGTCACAAATACACAATATTTAGACCCTTTACGCAGTTTTAAACGTAAACATTCTAAATGTGTCCCAGTTTATTCCTGGTTGCAGTGTATGTGAATGTCATCAGCTGACAGGAAGTAGACATGGACCCAAGCTGTTGCCTAGCAACGCAATTCTGTTGCATTTCATGGAAATGCGCTAAAATGGAGCATTTAAGCCAGAGGGTAAATACAGGTATATTCAGGCCGACAGTATGAGGAAAATAAAGGTTTTTAGGAACATAACAGCATGTAAACATGTTTTAGTAGAAACACATAACAGAAGTATGAACCTGAAAATAAGCACGATATGGGACCTTTAATGTCCTAATGTCTGTATGATTTAATACCGTCCAATTGTTCCGTTTTCTTGTAATGTTTTATTGCACCAATCGTCCTACATGTTATATTGAACCGATACCAAAAAAAAGGAATAAAAAGAAAAAAGGAAGTAGCAAAGAATGAAGGGAAACTGGTTTGTTTGCTGCAGGATAATCTTTAGACCATTTACAGTAACCATACTGATAATAAGCCTGAACGCTTTGTTTCAACTGAACTTAGTGTTGTGTTTGACTAATGTCATTTAAAGGTCCCATATTATAAAAAAGTGAGATTTTCATGTTTTTTTTATTAAAAAACAAGGCTTAAGTCCTACATAAATACTTTGAAAGTATCGAAACGCTCAATCCACAGGGAAATACACACAGCCCGTATTCAGAATATCTGTATTTGAAACAAGCTGTCAGGATTTCTGTCCATTTGTGATGTCACAAATACACAATATTTAGACCCTTTACGCAGTTTTAAACGTAAACATTCTAAATGTGTCCCAGTTTATTCCTGGTTGCAGTGTATGTGAATGTCATCAGCTGACAGGAAGTAGACATGGACCCAAGCTGTTGCCTAGCAACGCAATTCTGTTGCATTTCATGGAAATGCGCTAAAATGGAGCATTTAAGCCAGAGGGTAAATACAGGTATATTCAGGCCGACAGTATGAGGAAAATAAAGGTTTTTAGGAACATAACAGCATGTAAACATGTTTTAGTAGAAACACATAACAGAAGTATGAACCTGAAAATAAGCACGATATGGGACCTTTAATGTCCTAATGTCTGTATGATTTAATACCGTCCAATTGTTCCGTTTTCTTGTAATGTTTTATTGCACCAATCGTCCTACATGTTATATTGAACCGATACCAAAAAAAAGGAATAAAAAGAAAAAAGGAAGTAGCAAAGAATGAAGGGAAACTGGTTTGTTTGCTGCAGGATAATCTTTAGACCATTTACAGTAACCATACTGATAATAAACCTGAACGCTTTGTTTCAACTGAACTTAGTGTTGCGTTTGACTAATGTCATTTAAAGTGTAATGATAAAATTAGTGAATTTGGTTTAAGTTTATTGATAATGAAATTATTTCCCTTAGATAAACCCTCTGAGGGTAGAGCACTTCGTCCACCAATTTGGAAGGTCGGTGGTTCGACCCCCGGCTCCAGTCGATGTGTCCTTGAGCAAGACACTTAACCCCAAATTGCTCCCAAAGGCATAGCCATCGGTGTGTGCAGGGCTGGACTGCGACAAAAAATCAACCCTGGCATTTTGGCCCAGACCAGTCCCATCACCGGCAATTTGTGCTGTCTGTACCACGTTTTGTTGAAGGCTCTGTTCGAGGAAATACCTTCAGATGTGGTTGTTTTGCATACTTGCCAACCTTGAGACCTGAAAAATAGGGAGGATTTCAAAACCAAAGTGGGGTGTCTGGGGGTCCTACCACAGAAACATTTGAGTTTCAGAGACTTTGTTTCCTGAATTCTGGTGACTTTAAAACAATAAACCAACGTGGCGCAAATACGCTGGCGCTGCGCCGTTATGTATCACCATTATGAATCTCCCAGAGAACCTGATATGGAGAGGTCAGAGGAGAATACCGGCAGCTTGTGAGAAGCTCTGGTACGCATGAAAAAGTCACGGTACGCCAAGGAGTACTGACATGTAGTGTAAAGCGCTTTGAGTGGTCGGAAGACTAGAAAAGTGTTATATAAATGCAAGTCCATTTACCATCTAAAGACGTTTAATTGTGATTTAAGGGGCTTTAACCCAGACCTTGCTCTGGGCTCATAAGGAGCTACTGTAAGTTAGTTTTGATGATCACCTAACAGTTTTAACTTTTTTAATTAGGCCAGGATCATTTGAGTTAAGGTTTTGTTCAAACCAACACATTCTCACTCCCAACTCGTCACATACCGCCGTTTGGTAAGTGCCCCTCGGCATCGGAAACCGACGCATGGAGGCATTCTTTAGCAACAGTAGCCGGGCTTTCAACGAACTCCAATGTAAACCCTGCCCTGGCGTTATTCAAAGGTCGGAGCAAATACGTAGTAATAGTAGCGTGAGAGTCCGCTAAGGGCGGGCGGGTCAAACAAACACAAGACTTCCAACCAGGGGACCGGTGTTCATGTCCTCTGTGAAACTAAAAGTAATGTTGACTTATTTTGTCACATTAGCTGGTGAACATAGTGGAGCATTTAGCAGCCAAAGAGCCAGATATTTCTCACAGGAGTTTGTTATTGACCAAAATCAGAGCTGAAAGAGAATGTGCGCCACAGCCTTATATATATATATGATGTTAAGAGTGCATGTGCATGTTCATAAATTTGTTTTAGACACTAGAGCGGAACTTCCAACTTAATACATCAACCCAGCAGGCAGTAGACAAAACCACATCATCATATTTGGTTAAAAAAAAAAAAAGTTTATGATTTATTAATTGCCTGAGGAATTAACTGTAGGCCCTCTAAGGAACTTCCAGGTTCCTCTTCTCTTTTTCTGTTCTTTCCCCTCAGCTGTTATAAGACAACACAGATTCAAGAATGCACTCAATCTAGAGAAGAAGGAGCTTCAATCGAGACCTCTGTCTGGAAAGAAAAGGTACTGCTTTATCCCTTACTTCTTTCACACAATAACTTATAAAAAGTGGGATTCAATGCCTACCAAATCCTCTGCACAAAAAGAGCATTTTATTACACATTATAACTTTCTATTCCACATCAATGTAAGGCTACAAAAAGGCAAGCATTAGCCAACAACTGAGTTAGTTTTACATTCGACTAAAGTTATTTGAAGTGCAGATAAAATGTGTGTGTTTGGGGTAAGTTTATTGTGTAGTCAAGTCAAGTCAAGTCAATTTTATTTGTTTAGCCCAAAATCACAAATCAGAAATTTGGGGGCTTTACAATCTGTACAGGATACGACACCCTCTGTCCTTTACAGTGCAATCCTCTCACAATAACAATTAAAGGAAGAACTTGACAGTTTGTAGAATACGCTTACTTGCTTTCTTGCATCTGCAATGATATTTAAAATGCTATCCACACATCCCGACACCCTAATATACCATTAACCACACTGCGACCGCTAGCATGTGCTGTTGACATCAAACAGGACGGCTCTGTGGACTCATTGTGGGTCAGTGTATCTTTTGGTCATTTGATTTTCCTTTCACAAATGGATATAAAAAAAAAAATAATTTGTAATTATTTGATTTTTGTTTTAAACAACAAAAATTTAACTTGAATACAAGGCGTTTTTCTTTCTCAGGGTCAAAAAGGGATGAACTAAACTTAAAAAAACGGGTTGATTTTCATTTTCTATTTCTAAAAACAAAAAATAAAATCATTAGAAGACAGAAACGAAAAAACGCGTATTTTTTCATATTCTGCGACCGGAAGTTGACATTTACAAAGTAAGAGCGCGTATGAGGACGGTGATGTGTATGAGAGAAAAAAAGCACGGTGCTGCTGTGTAACTGAAGGTGATGGACATGGATCAGTACGTAGTGTTTTGAAACAATAAAAGAGTGTGTCTCAGGGAAAAAATTTGATGGCACTACACTGTATAATACTGAAGTTATTGAATATTTTTCCCATTAAAAATTCACCAAAATTATTCAAAAGTATGTTTTTCCAAACTAAGTGTTGTAGTACAATTATGTGGAGACCATTGATGTGTGAAGTAATTTTGGTGGTACTACACTATATAACAGTGAAGTTATTGAATATTTTTATAGCATCTCTTTTTGGTGTTGCACTTTGTAGACGGTCCCTGACCACTCTTGTCACAGCAGGCTGCACATAGAGACCGATGTTACGTGTCCAGTTCGGAGACGGCTCGTTGTGATTATAATGAGGCTGTAGCTCGTTGTCTTCCTTACTACGGTTAGAAAGATCTCTCATTGGTGTTTTAACAACGTTCGGTTTATGAGTTATTGATCCGGGAAGTTCAAATCTGTCAATATCTTTCCAACTTTACCGAAGTTTTTCTGCAGAAAGTCATGTCTTCTTCCCTGAGACACACTCTTTTATTGTTTCAAAAACTACATACTGATCCATGTCCATCACCTTCAGTTACACAGCAGCACCGTCCTCATACGCGCTCTTACTTTGTAAATGGCAACTTTCGGTCGCAGAATATGAAAAAACGTGCGTTTATTCGTTTCTGTCTTCTAATGTTTTTATTTTTTGTTTTTAGAAATAGAAAATGAAAATCAACCCGTTTTTTAAGTTTAATTCATCCCCTTTTTGACCCTGATAAAGAAAAACGCCCTGTATTTCAATTAAAATTTTTGTATTTTAAAATGAAAATCAAATAACCACTCATTTTTAGTTTTTTAATATCCATTTGTGAAAGGAAAATCTAATGACCAAAAGATACACTGACCATTGTGTGCCCCAATTTCTAATCGTTCCATCAGCATGATACAAAAGGAATTTAGACCCATCCTGCCATTGTTTCGACAGCCCGTTATTCCGTTAGTCCGAAAAATGCACCAACAATGAGAGCATGTTAGATCTCCTAGAAGAGGAGGAGATTTAAATACTCTCTTCCTCCAGAGAAAGCTATTGAATTTTCACACAGACTCTCGCACCTAGAAGTCTGTAGTCACCTATGAGTATGAGATCAAACATTTTCTCTAAAACAAATCATGGTAGTTGTACTATGACGGCTCTTCCTATATATACACTTATATTCTGACACACATATTAGGAAAAATTAAAAAATGTTGTGAAACAGGTGTGTCTTTTTTCCATATTGGGATTTTGATATAGATAACTTATTTAGAAGGGTGTTTTAAACCCAATTATTACATGTATTATATATATATGTCTTCTTCCCTTTTACTTATACCTTAAAGGTCCCATATTGTGCTCATGTTCAGGATCATACTTTTGTGTTTCTACTAGAACATGTTTACATACTGTAATGTTAAAAAAACAACTTTATTTTCCTCATACTGTCTGATTGAATATACCTGTATTCACCCTCTGTCTGAAACGCTTCGTTTTAGCGCGTTTCGACGAACCAGAGGCCTGTACTACGAAGCAGGATTTGGCGTTAGCGAGGTAACTTCAGGGTTAACCCTTCAGGGTTTTCCGTCCTACGAAGTTGGTTCACTTCTTACCGGGGTAGATCGCCATGGTAACTGATGCTGAACCATTAACCTGCTCCGGAGCAGGTTATGTTCCAAATAATTGATCAACTCGTATAAAAGCACCGCCTACTAACCATTCAGAGCTCAGTGTGGTGATTGTATGATAATATTACACACATATGAAGAAGTTACAGTCATAATCCAGACTAAAAACAACACAGTTTAAACTGACAGATGCAGGAAGACAGCGGACTTTATGCTGTGGGTGTTTACCGCTTTGAATTATATTTTTATATTTATTTTTTTACTTGGTCTTGAGTCCGTTTCACATCGCCGGAGAGGGGGGGGGGCGCAGCAGAAAGAATGTTGAAATACTCATAGACGCCGTTGATTACTCACAGGGTAAAAAGAAATGTAATCCATTCATCCATTACACTCGTAAAAGCTATTTATATTTAGACGACTATACCTGACTTTTGAGTTAAATTAATAAGTCTGTTAATTTAAGCATTCACACATCAGGAGTTTCTTCTTTCACAAGCTGTTCTTCCTGCATCTGGCAGCTTCAACTGTGTTACTTTTAGTCTGGATTAAATGTTTAATTTCTTCGTATTTGACTGATATAGTTTGCTCTTCCTTTGTAAAATGTGCCGCTCTGCCTGTCTATCTGCCTGTCTGTGGACTTGTCCATGTCTGTGATTGGTCATATACTGCAAACACCGCCCCGTTCATGTGAACGTGCTCACAGCCAGACTGAGAAACCCTGGTGTTGATTTACCGACCTTATAACCACCTTCGTACGACCACTTAGTGGGATCTCGTTTGTTAGGGTTAGTGAAGCCAGATAACGCGAAGATACCCTGGGTATGTTGAACTCGCTTCGTAGTACAGGCCTCAGGAGTAAAATGGGACACATTTAGAATGTTTACGTTTAAATCTGTGTAAAGGGTCTAAATATTGTATATTTGTGACATCACAAATGGACAGAAATCCTGACAGCTTGTTTCAAATGAAGAGTTTCTGAATACGGGCTGTGCGTATTTCCTTGTGGATTGAGCGTTCCGATACTTTCACAGTATTTATATACAGTATATATACAGTATATGAAAATCTCACTTTTTTTCCAATATGGGACCTTTAATGTTATATCTTTCAATGTAGGTGATGGATTTTCTGATATACAAGAGGATGAATATGACTTAATGGTAAATGGACTTGCATTTATATAGCGCCTTTCTAGTCTTTCGACCACTCAAAGCGCTTTACACTACATGTCAGCATTCATCATTCACACACTGATGGCTGAGGCTGAAGCTGCCATGCAAGGGGCCAACCTGCCCATCGGCATCTAATCTAAATACTCATTCACACAGAAATTTGGGTCCATTTGGTTTTTCATTTTTGGCTTGGTTCAGTATCTTGCCCGAGGACACTTCGACATGTGGGCCGTAGGAGCCGGGGATCGAACCACCAACCTTCCGATTGGTGGACGACCCGCTCTACCTCTGAGCCACAGCCGCCCCATAGTGTTTATAAATAACGTTTATAATATACATTTAAAATATCAGTATAAATAATGGTTGCTATTTAGAAGTATGGCTTTTGTATTATTGGTTTTTATGTACTTTATCAAATTATGAATTGTTTGTGGATGTTTTTATCACGTTGGTGTTTTGGATGAACTACACCTGCCATCATAGAGCTTGTTTATAGGTGAGCCTATAGGCAAACCTATAGGTTTATGTATAAATATGGGTGTGGTTTCCATTTTTTCAAACATTTTGACCTGACAAAGATCCAAGCAAGATCAAAACGTAGTCAAAAAAATACTGTGACATGGAGTAGTGTACGGGCGTTACCTTTTTCTTTACTGACCATGGTCTAGTTTGAAAACATACACACACATATATATATATATATATACACACCTTTTTTGTATGGATAGACATGAGTCTGTTTGTGTATAGTACTCTTCATAATTGTAGTGCTTCACACAATAAATTATCATATAAATATATGATAAAATTCTATAATAAAACACTGGACAGATGATGATTTAATTGACGACACTTTAAAAGCACAGTGTGTAGGATTTAGAAAAGAAGAAGAAGAAAGGCAGTTTATTGATCCCCGAGGGGAAATACATTTTTTTCACTCTGTTATATTTACAAAGTACACACAGGCCTGAAATACACACACACATGCACAAACAGGACCTATATACAGTACATGCATTAATGGAGAGATGTCAGAGCGAGGGGGCTGCCCCTAACAGGGGGTTTGGTGCCTTGCCAAGAGGCAAACTGGCATCTCTCCAGCAACCAGTTCACACTCAGTACTTGATCCATGCGGGGACTTGAACCGGATCAAATTTAGCAGCATCTAGTGGTGTGGTTGCAGATTGCATCCAACTGAGTACCCCTCCGCTCACTCCTCCCTTTCCAAGAGTGCGGTAACGTGAGCCGCCTAGTGAAAAACCGTGGTAACGCCGTTCACCTCGCTCAGAGGCCATCCATACCATAATAACGCTACTTTAGGAGCAAAGGAAGCCAGACGGTGTCTAGCGATACCACAGTCTTGCACTCTGTGGCTCACGTTACTGAAGTTTCACAAGCGTAAAATTACAGTGCCCTTAAAGGTCCCATATTGTAAAAAGTCACATTTTCATGGCTTTTATATTATAAAGCAGGTTTAAGTTCTATATAAATACTGTGAAAGTATCTAAACGCTTAATCCACAAAGAAATACAGAGCCCGTATTCAGAAACTGAGCTTTTGAAACAAGCCGTTAGGATTTCTGTCCATTTGTGATGTCACAAATATACAATATTTAGACCATTTCAAAGTTTTAAATGTAAACATTCTAAATGTGTCCCAGTTTATTTCCTGTTGCTGTGTATGTAAATGATATCAGCTGACAGGAAGTAAACATGGACCCAAGCTGTTACCTAGCAACGCAATTATGTTGCAATTCCATTGAAATGCACTAAAACGGAGTGTTTCAGACAGAGGGTAAATACCTGTATATCCAAGCAGACAGTATGAGGAACATAAAGGCTTTTTTAAACATTAAAGCATGTAAACATGTTCTAGTAGAAACACAAAATACAAGTATGAACCTGAAAATGAGCATGATATGGGACCTTTAAGGTAACGTAAAATGCTTGGTTTGTCCGTTCTGTGCTAAATTATGTTTTTAAAACAAATTAAATACCTTGGGTTTAATTCATGAAAGGATTAGATAATGTGGTGACGGTCAGCATGTAGACATATAATGACCCTCTGATAAGATCGATTATTAAGATAAAGTGTTGGTTAGTGTGCCTGTTACGTCCACTAAGTGGAACAATAACTTACCAACAACCAAATATTAAACAGAGTCAACGTGAAGTGCAAAAATTAAAGGTTTATTAAAGGAAAACGAAAGGTTAACAAATGTGGTGGAGGTAGGGACAAAATAGTTGTGCCAAATAATCAAAATTAACAAACCAAAACTAGGCCTAACTAAATCTCTGTCTTCTTTAAACAACAAACAAAAGGCTGACTAACTTATCTACAAACAGCGGTTTACAAAACATACATGGGTTGGCAACAACCACTAAATCTAGTGTTTCTAGACATGAAATGAACCTACGTGCAAAAGTGTACAGGGTACCCCAAACTTACCTATGCCCTCTACCTCCTTACCACAAACCTTATCTTTAATTTCACACTGGAAACAAGTGTCTTCACAAGTCAAATACTTCATAACAAATGAGTCAGAGAGAGAGAGAGGCAGCCCAGTGTGTGCCTCTTTTATATGCAGCCCACGACGGCGATTGGCTGGATGGAGTGAGAGTGAGCCACTCAGCAGCTGACAAAACTCTGCACAGGTGGACTCCAATCACGTCCATTAACTCCCAATTGTGGAAGCACCTGCAAGACAAGGGGGAGGGGCAGAACAGCACAGGAGAAAGGCTCTGCAGGCCTGTCTGGCCCTGCAGGCACGTAACAGTGCCCAAATTGTTAATTAACTACCACATTACAAACTGTTTAATACTAAAAAACATTCTTCAGTGTGCTAATTGATTTAATGAATGCACCCTTATTGTAAATTGTTAACAATGTTTCATGGTATTTCAGCAGGAAGAGACCATGGCAACAGCTGTAGAGTTACTGGCAACATTGGAGGATTTGGCAGACGGAGAGTTTAAAAAGTTCAAATGGTTCCTGCAGCAGGCTGATGCCTTGGAAGGCTTCCCAGCAATCCCAAGATGCCAGTTAGGGAATGCAGACAGGCTGGACACAGTGGATGAGATCATAGAGACCTACAACCAAAATGCAGTGGAGGTGACCATTAAGGCTTTGAAGTTGATCCAAAAGAATGACTTGGTGCAGCGTTTATCAAACATCAGCTCAACATCCAAAGGTACGTGTGAGGAAATAAATCAATAAATACATAAAAGGATAGAACAGAGTTACACATGTAATGGTCTTTGCACACCAAGTCCGTTGTTTTGTATGCGTTCTTTTAAACTGTTCTTTGATTAAAAAAAATGCACAGAAACCTCGCACATTGAGTCCGATGTGCTTTATTATTATAATCGTTGTGGAATTCTCAGTATAAGAGCATAATGAATTATTTATGTGGGTGTGACGGATAGCACTAGTCCCAAACGGGGACTCCTTTAGCTGCCTAGAGCACCATCACTACCATCTAATCTTTCGTATATCCTTTGTTATGCGACTATCCCCGATACTGATTCCGTCCCTGTTCTGCAATCACCTCCCACAATCTATGATTAAATTCTGCATCTCTGTATTCTTTATTTTGTTTGTCATAAAGTGCTTTGTGCTGGGAAACGCAATTAATGTTTATCATGCCCTTTTGGATGATGCACGGACGGTGGCTGTGAGTGGTCAAACAACCCTTTTTTGCCTTTTAACGGGTGCGAAAAAACGCTGAAAATTGAACCTGTTCCGAAAACTTTAATGACGGACAAACGTTTCGGAGTCGGTGTATAAATGTGATTGACACAACGTGAGGTTGTATTTATTTTCAATACGGACTTGGTGTGCAAAGGCCTTAACTGCGGTGTGATGAATTACACCTGTGACCATGGAAAGATGTGCCACTTGCATCAACCGTAAAATAATAGTGTTCGACAGCTTCCTCAATACTCTGTGCTGCCATACATTCCTCTACCATGTAACAGAGCATCCGTAGTTCCTGCTTCTCATTGTAGGAGAAAAACCCCAAGGGACTTTCCCTCGAAACATAAATTATATTGCAGTTTATTTGTATGGGAATGTTATTTTGTAGGAAATGGGGTTGCCCAAGGGCAATAGAGTGCTACAGGAATGAGTCTTACAACACGGAAATGAGTTAGCTTTTTAACACTTCAATGGGTTTTTGGTTAGATGTCTGAAATAAGGTCTGTGGTTAACACAAGCTTAAGAGATTTTAAGGTTTTGTTCTACAATATAAATTACATCAATAAATACCCCACTCGTGAATTTTTAAGCTTTTATGTGTCTTTAAAAAGGGCGGTTGCTAACAAGTTACTAAATGAGACTTCAAAACGTCATAACGCCTACACATTAACTCGGAAAAAAAAGTTGAAAAGGTTGATTATTTCTTTATTATTTTCTTGTATTTTACATCGTTGGAAAGCCTGTTTATTTACCTTCACAATGATGTCCAACTTGTAAGGATCATGCATTTGTGGGATGAGCAGCACAACTGATTATGTGGGTAGCTCCCAAGAAAAATTTGCCAAAATTCTCTGCCAATGGTAAACAGTGTATTCTCCTGTTAGTATTGACTCTTGTTTTGAGTTGTTTGGTGGATTGGATGATTGAACTCTCTATCAGTAACAAGGAACAAACAAGACATATTGGCTATTTTACACCTTATCCATTTAATACACCGTCAGGAGCCTCAGTAGCAGGTAGAAGATCCATACGCAGCCACAACAGCCTGGCATCTCCTCCTCATGCTGGTCACCAACCTGGTCACACGTTGCTGTGGGATGGCGTTCCATTCCTCAACCAGGATTCAACTTGGTTTTGTGGAACACCAGCCTCAACTTGTCTTTTCGCACGGGCCTTATCCAGATTTGATAAACATGGCATGCCGATGCTTGGAGCCGACACCGATTGATCACTTTAGTAGGGCGCAGCACCCAGCAGGCCTCATGCAAATCAGACACCTGATTGGCAGCACCTGGAGCTCAAAACAAAAGTCAATACCAACAGGAGAATACACTGTTTAGCATCAGCAGAGAATTTTGGCAAATTTCACTTGGGCACTACCCACATAATCAGCTGTCCTGCTCATCCCACAAAAGCATGATCCTTACAAGTTCGACATTATTGTGAAGGTTAATAAACAGGCTTTCTAACGATGTAAAATACAAGAAAATAATAAAGAAATAATCGACCAAACACAAATTTCCAAACTTTTTTTTCCCAGTCTATAATAAAAAACCAAATGGAAAGATCCCATTGGCTTTTTGTCGAGGGAAACCGTGCAATTCTAACTTCTGGGTTGGCCTACGAAAATACGTCATCCCTGCACCACCCTATAGTCTGAATAACTAACATGGAGATAGAAATGTGTGTCCATTTATCTGGAATGTTTGCATAGATTTTTGCATGCTGACAAAAGCATATTCAAATTACTGTCATCTCTTGTGTATTTGTTCAGAGGCTCTCACTGATTGCCAGCGTAAACTCAAATCCAACCTGAGGAAGAGGTTTCAGCATTTGTTTGAGCAAGACACAAAATCTGGAAAGCAGATGTTGATGAATGAGATCTACACTGAGCTCGACATCACAGAGGAAAACTCTGGGAAGGTCATCGTCCAAGACCTCTTTGAAACCTTACCTGGTCAAGACGGATCAGTTAGAACATTATTGACAAAAGGAGTATCAGGTATTGGGAAAACAGTCTTGACACGGAAGTTTGCCCTGGATTGGGCCGAAGACAAAGTCACCAACAAGATTCAGTTCATATTTCCATTCACTTTCCGAGAGTTGAATTTGCTCAAGGAGAAACAATACAGCTGGGTGGAACTTCTTCATTACTCCTTTACTGAAACCAAAGAAGCAGGAATAAGCGGTTTTGATAAATTCCAGATTGTGTTTATCCTCGATGGTCTGGATGAGTGTCAACTTCCTTTGGACTTCCACAACAACGAGATTCTGACTGACATCACTGACTCGGCTTCGCTGGACGTGCTGCTGACAAACCTCATCATGGGGAAACTGTTCCCTTCTGCCAGCCTCTGGATAACCACAACACCCAGGGCAGCCAATGAAATCCCTCCGGGGTACATTCACATGGTGACAGAGGTGAGAGGGTTCACTGATCCAAAGAAGGATGAGTACTTCAGGAAGAGATTCAGGAATAAGGAGCTGGCGAGCAGAATCATCACTCACATTAAGGCATCCCAAAGCCTCCACATCATGTGCCACATTCCAGTCCTCTGTTGGATCACTGCGACAGTTCTGGAGGATGTGTTGAAAACCAATGACAGAGGAGAGCTGCCCAAGACCTTGACGGAGATGTATATCCATTTTCTGTTAGATCAGTCCAAGCTGGCGAACGCCAAAAATCATGGAAGAGCTAAGACAGATCTACTTTGGAACACAGAGACCAGCAAGATCATTATGTCTCTGGCAAAACTGGCTTTTGAGCAGCTGCAGAAAGGCAACCTGATCTTCTATGAAGCAGATCTTAAAGAGTGTGGCATTGATATCACAGCTGTTTCAGTCTACCCTGGAGTGTTCACACAGATCCTTAAAGAGGACCGCCGGCTGAACCAGGACAAACCTTTCTGCTTTGTCCATTTGAGCTTTCAGGAGTTTCTGGCTGCTGTCCATGTCACTGCATCCTTCGTCAACTCTGGTGTCAACCTCTTGGCAGAAGAGCCATCAACCTCCCAACAGTCTGCTGAGCAAAGCACAGAGCAATCTACAGTAAATCACCTCCTCCAAAGTGCGGTCAACAAGGCTTTACAGAGTCCAAATGGGCACCTGGACTTGTTCCTCCGCTTCCTAATTGGCCTCTCACTGCAGACCAATCAAGCACTTCTTCAAGACCTGTTGAAACAATCAGGAAGTAGCTTACAGAGCAATCAGGACACAGTCCAGTACATCAAGAAGAAGATCAGGGAGAATTCCTCTCCAGAGCAATGCCTCAACCTGTTCCACTGTCTTAATGAGCTGCGTGATCATTCTCTAGTGGAGGAGATCCAACTGTACCTGAGTTCAGAATGGCTTTCCACAAACAAACTGTCTCCTGCTCAGTGGTCGGCTCTGGTCAAAATCTTACTGTCATCAAAGAGCGAGTTGGATGTGTTTGACCTGAAGAAGTTCTCTGCTTCAGAGGAAGGTCTACTGATGTTGCTGCCAGTGCTTCAAGCCTCCAGTCTATCTCGGTGGGTGCACAACACATTCACATCATATGCATAACGTATTCAATCAGCGGTGCCGGAATGAGTTTTGAAGGGGGGGTCGGCAGCTTTGGATGATGTAAGTACAGTGTTTCCAATAGGATTTTGAGAGACTGTGGTGTGGTGCTGCCTAGGAAGAAAATTTTGAACATATTAAAGTTAAATTCAACAATCTGGAGCACTGTGAGAGCAACATCTAGGCTAGATCTATGAACAACTTGGTGCTCTAGTAAACAATTTAATCATCAAGGTTGTATGGTTATGAATGGGTTGCTGACGTTGCCGCAGACCCCTCGCACTGAGGACAGTCTGACCTGGTTGATAGTCGCGCTGGGAATCCCGTCCCTCCCCACAGGGAGAGAGGGCACATTGAGCAGCGAGTACTCAACGGCCCCGGGCAGCGGCGAGGTCCGGGAGAGGATTGCTGTAAAATTCACGATCGTGACTTTCCAAGCAAACCTCGGTCAAGGCGCACCGGACCTTGCAAGGATACAGTGATTCACGACTTTAAAAACAAAGTGGGAGAGCCAATGGCCCCTTGGCCCCCCTACTTCCGGCGCCCATGTATTCAAACCTGTAAATGTTCAATTTTTTGATTATTGTTCTTTCTTTCTGGCTATATCATCTTCAGGTTGAGTGGCTGTAACCTGTCTGGGAGTAGTTGCAATGCTCTGGCCTCAGCTCTCAGTTCCCCAACCTCTAATCTGAGAGAGCTGGACCTGAGTTACAACAATGTGAAGGATGCAGGACTCCTGGTCCTCACGGATGGCTTGAAGAATCCACAATGTAGACTGCAAACTCTCAGGTCTGTTTGCTTTATTTAAAGGTTCTCTATACGATATCCAGAGAATCATTATAGCATCAAACAACGCCAACGACATTTAATTTTAATGGCAATATCATCTTTAAAACAAAGATCCCATGGATAATGAACTGAATGTATTCTGTTACTCTTTACTACAACTGGGACTGTATTTGATGAAAAATACACTAAAATACACCATTTATGATACAATTTATAAGATATGCTCAGGTGCTCTCCATGTTTTGGCCGTGTTTATTGTTTCCAGGTTGACTGTTTACTAGGAGTTTTACTTTAAAAAAACGATTTATTTCCATATAGCCATGTTACAAACAATCTTGGAACCCATCAGCTTCCGGTCTGATGACTGATAAGCCTCTGGGGGCAAGGGGCTATATTTTGGGGGTTGTGGTTTAGCCAGCGGATAACCGGGCCAAGACTTCCTCTTCCGTGCACTGCTCATTGTATAGAGTCCGATTAGCAACTTGAGACGCGAGACTGGAGTTGGAGTTGAGAGACGACATATACGACAAGTAGCCAGTCTACAAGCGAATTTATTTCAAAATGATCTCATGGGATTATAGTGGTTTTTAATCCGGACAAAATGCTGCATTTGGGTATTTAGAATTTAAAGCAGAAATCTGGATCACTTTGATCCCAAATTTCATGATCATCCCACCTCAGAGGTGAATTTGACATAGATTTACAAATACCTTAGGCTTCACTTCTCCCAAATATTGTTACCCGAGATATGCATTACATTTATTACATCAGTTGAATGTACCTTTCAAATGTGTAAGTATTTTAGTAACAGAATGAAGTAATTGAATAAATGTAAAGCTATAAATGTAAATAAATGCTGTCAATGGGTTAGTGATTGTTTCAAGAGGAAATGTATGACGTAATTCTGATTAATTCCGTTTAAAAGTTTAACCACAGACCGTCACATACATCAACAAAGCCAGCTAGCTCGCTAGCCTGCTAGCTACTTACCATAGAAGTCAGTGGAGCCAAGTTAGCTCCTGTTAGCATGGCCTAAGCCTAATTGGTAATCGTTACGCGATTGTTTTAAGTAGGTGACAATTGAAGCAAATGGTCCTCCATGGTTCTGCATCTTTTGCTCTCCACATGGACTCTTTACATGCATTCAACCAAAGCCTGCTCGAACATGATTGGTCAAAACTACTCACAGTAAACCAGAATGCTTGTGGTACCAAAATCTTGTGCCTACAGATGTAGAATCTGTATGTGAATGCAGAATGCAGGTGTTTTTTGTTTTTTACAACAGCCCCTGTCGCCATTTTGGACTGAAAACACTTATTATATTTATAATATTTTATTGTTCAACACAGGCCATTTCAGTAGAATATGACAATAGAACAGAAATTATTTTGTTTTACTTTTGTACGGAATTTTTTTAGGCGGATGTTTTACTGGTAGTCGCTTTCAGTCCAAAATTTTGCTACTTTACATTTTTAAAGTATTTGTCCATGTTCTTCAGGCTGAGTGGCTGTGATCTGACATCCACGAGTTGTACAGCCCTGTCTTCAGTTCTCAGTTGCCAGTCCTCCAGTCTTAGAGAGCTGGACCTTACTAGCAATGACTTGCAGGACAAAGGAGTGAAGCTGCTCTCTGAGGGACTGGAGAGTCCACACTGTGGACTTGAAATTCTCAGGTCAGCTGGCTTTATGATTAACCACACCCAAATCTGTTTGAAAGCTGTCATTTTCAAAGTTTGTCTTCATCGCTCATTCTCTTTTCAGGTTGATTGGCTGTGCGCTGACGTGGAGAGGCTGTGATGCTGTGGCCTTTTTCCTTAGCTCCCAATCCTCTGGTCTGAGAGAGCTGGACCTGAGTATGAACAACCTGCAGGATTCAGGAGTGCTGGTATTCAGTGCTGGACTGGAGAATCCACACTGTAAACTGGAAACTCTCAGGTCAAGCTCTGTACTATTTCAACAGTTTCTGGCACTTAAGTTTAGAAGTTGTATCTGCAGGTGCCAATATGTGTGCCCGCGAAAGCTGGAATTCTGCTTCTGCGGAGATACGCATAAATGTCTCTGCGAACCTACCCAGACGTCAAGCAAGCTGATTGGTTGATCTAACATCCTGTCGGGAAGTTTTCTCTATTTCTTCTTTCAGAGTACAACTCAACAGTAGTACAAAAGCTGGGTTTCCACCTGAGACTTTTAGTCTCTGGAACTCCTTTTCAAGAAACTAAAAGGTTCCTTCAGTCCCCCGTTGTCTGCGTTTCCACCGCGGTCAAAATACCTGCAAAGATTAGGCAAATTAGTCCACTGAGGTTTGAAAAAGCAACATGACATGTGACGAGGGCTGCTGGTGGTCACAGCAAACACACTCTGCAGCCTGCAGTTCAGTGTGCCCGCCCGTTTCATCTAAAAAACACGCTGTGTGTGTTTGACCAATCAGCGACGGTCATCCCTGCAAACTCCACCCCCAAAGTTCCGGTACCTTCAGAAAGTACTACCCCCCAACCAAGGCCTTTTTGGGGGGTAAAAAGGCTCCATAAAATGTCCCACAGAACTTAATTCAGAGCCTGATCCCTGCAGTCGAAATGCAATGAGTTTCTCAAAAGGTTCTAAGTTCCGGAGGAAAGTTCCTGCAGTGGAAACGGGGCTCAAGTGATCTCCTAGCAGAGCATAAGAAAATAAACTCCTCTTCAAGGCTCTTCATATTGCTGGCCAATTTGTCATTGACTCGTTGATTTATGTTAATAAATTCAAATCCGTTCACGTCTGTTTCCTGGATGAAGTGGTTTGTTCACACTGTCAACGGGGGGAAATTGATTTCCATTCCCTTATATCTTCTACATTTTCTGTACATTGTGGTTAGCTAAACGTGACACTGCTAAGTATGTTATGCCCTCAATCCGTACAGTTATAAAAAAAACATGCGCCAGTGTGTCCGAAAGACACCCGTCTACGTTCACTTATGTGCAGCCCGTTGAAGCAGAATTCCAGTTTGCAAATGCATTCACCTCATCATGAAGCCTGGAGGGTGTTACTGGAATAATTACAGACTTTCACACTGTTTGATTAGAATTCAAATAAACGAGGGCTACATTATAAATTATTGATTAAAACTTATTTTAGGAAAAAAAAAAATTGGTAGGGGTACCAATATGCCGGGTTCAGCACTTTGGTCGGAGGGGCACCAAATTTGGTGTGCGTGATTGGCCCGTCCCATAGACCATGTGTATTAGGTTTGGTGCATATCGGACCTTGTTCATTTTGAGGGTCCCGATTTGTTATATCTTGGGAATGGAAGGTCAGATCGACTCGGCACCAAGGCTGGCGTGTTCAGTGTCCCCGAAATTTAAATTACAGGGGGACCAACACGTTCACAGATGAACAGTAGGAAATTGCGGCTGTAATTATTACTGTGGCAGGGATAAAAATTACCCGCATACGCGCTCTGGATTAAAATTACTGACCATGGCAGGTTGTTAAAATCACCCCACCTCCCCTAGAGAAATGAATCCAGTCCAAATGGGGCTTGAGTTAATTTTTCTACACAGTGATTTCAGTGTGTCAGGGCTTATCTGCTTTAAATTTCCAGCTTGAGACCAATTTAACATGTTTTTTTTTTATGTTTGTTTCATAATTGTCTTTTCTTCTTCAGGCTTAGAGCTTGCAACCTGTCAGAAAAGAGCTGTGAAACTCTGGCCTCGGTTCTCACTTTCCAGACCTCCAGCTTGAGAGTGCTGGACTTGAGCAAGAACAACCTACATGATTCAGGAGTGAAGCTTCTTTCTGCTGGACTGGAGAGTCCACACTGTAACCTGGAAACTATCAGGTAGGCAAAGGGAAATATTTGTTATCTTTAGAGCCGGTAATATCATTTTGAGAATTTAAAATAATATATTAAACAATTATTGGCCAGACATGAGTCCTATAGATGTGGGTCAATAGGAGCCTATTACACTCAGAAGTTGTAGTTTGGTTGCCTAAACCTAAATATGTTGTAGTTTGGTTGCCTAAACCTAATGAAGTTGTAATTATGTTGCCTAAACCTAAAGAAGTTGTAGTTTTATTGCCTAACCTAATTGTTGTTGTTTTTTGCCTAAACTTAAAGAAGTTGTAGTTTTGTTGCCTAGACCTAAATATGTTGTATTTTTGTTGCCAAAACCTAAAGAAGTTGTAATTTTTTTGCCTAAACCTAAAGAAGTTGTAGTTTTGTTGCCTAAACCTAAAGAAGTTGTAATTTTTTTGCCTAAACCTAAAGATGTTGTAGTTTGTTCCCTAAACCTAAAGAAGTTGTAGTTTTGTTGCCTAAACCTAAAGAAGTTGTAGATTTATCGCCAAAACCTAAAGTTGTAGTTTTTTTTGCCTAAACCTAAAGAAGTTGTAGTTTGTTGCCTAGACCTAAAGATGTTGTATTTTTGTTGCCTAAACTTAAAGAAGTTGTAGTTTTGTTGCCTAGACCTAAAGATGTTGTATTTTTGTTGCCTAAACTTAAAGAAGTTGTAGTTTTGTTGCCTAGACCTAAATATGTTGTAGTTTTGTTGCCTAAACCTAAAGAAGTTGTGGTTTTATTGCCTAAACCTAAATAAGTTGTAGTTTATTTTGCCTAAACCTAAAGAAGTTGTAGTTTTATTGACTAAACCTAAATAAGTTGTAGTTTTATTGCCTGAAGCTAATTGTTTTTTTGCTAAAACCTAAAGAAGTTGTAGTTTTGTTGCCTAGACCTAAAGAAGCCTTTTTGTTTGTGTTCAAAACGTGACATTTCATTCAGTTTTACAACATGTTAGAATGTGTTGCTTTTAGGTTTCACTTTTACAACATAGTAGGTGTAGCAGGCCCCTGATGACCCACATCTACGGTGCTTATAGCGGCTGATAACGCCTATTTAATGGCCTGATAACAGTCGAATCGGGTGCCTCTTGTCATCATCATTAATTGTTATCCAGGTTGAGCGAGTGTAAGCTGTCAGAGAGAAGCTGTGAACCTCTGGCCTCAGCTCTCAGCTCCCAGACCTCTAGTTTGAAAGAGCTGGACCTGAACAGCAACGACCTGCAGGATTCAGGAGTGAAGCTTCTTTCTGCCGGACTCGAGAGTCCTCAATGCAGACTGGAAACTCTCAGGTTAGAACAGATTTAAAAGCTCTCGCACATACAATTTCTCTCACATGACCAGATTCTTGTGATCTCACGAGTCATGACTACAGACCAGTTGAAGTAATGATTGTATTGCTGAATGTTAACAGGCTGTCAGGCTGTCAGGTCACAGAGGTGGGCTGCGCTTCTCTGGCCTCAGCTCTGAGCTCCAACCCCTCCCATCTGAGAGAACTGGACCTGTGCTACAACCATCCAGGAGACGCAGGAGTGACGCTCCTGTCTGCTGGACTGGATGATCCACAGTGGAGACTGGACACTCTAAAGTATGGCTGACATACAGTAGGGCTGGGACCTTCCACTCATTCCTAGTCAGGAGCAGTGGGATAGTAGGATAATTATTAGGGCTGTCAATCAATTAAAATATGTAATCGCGATTAATCGCATGATTGTCCATAGTTAATCACCATTAATCGCAAATTCATTGTGAATTTTTTATCCGTTGAAAATGTACCTTAAAGGGAGATTTGTCAAGTATTTAATACTCTTATCAACATGGGAGTGGGCAAATATGCTGCTTTATGCAAATGTATGTATATATTTATTATTTGAAATCAATTAACAACACAAAACAATGACAGATATTGTCCAGAAACCCTCACAGGTACTACATTTAGCATAAAACAATATGCTCAAATCATAACATGGCAAACTGCAGCCCAACAGGCAACAACAGCTGTCAGTGT